>JACCPG010001506.1:0-58060 GCA_016069955.1 Drepana arcuata
TGCGCCACGGCAGCGCGGCTGATGTTGAGCGTAGCGTCGGCAAGTTGCCTAGTCTAAGGGACGTATCTTAATCTTGATGTGTTATAATGGGTGCGCCACGGCAGCGCGGCTGATGTTGAGCGTAGCGTCGGCAAGTTGCCTAGTCTAAGGGACGTATCTTAATCTTGATGTGTTATAATGGGTGCGCCACGGCAGCGCGGCTGATGTTGAGCGTAGCGTCGGCAAGTTGCCTAGTCTAAGGGACGTATCTTAATCTTGATGTGTTATCCGTTGTAATGTATCGTAGTCGCGTTATCGCGAGACGTGATAGTTGGAATCAGTTGTTTGTTGTGGAGTGCGTGGTGTGCACGCCCGGCAGCTTGTGCGTCTTACTATTGAGAATCCTGCAGGTATCTATAAAGCGGTATGCCCTATTTAGTTTTCTTATTAACCGCCTGCATGGCAATTGCATTATACCATCATATTCGCGCCTGTGTGCCTTTACGGTGTATAACGCGATCCTACAATGAGTTGTTCACTGGCATCGATATTTTCAATTATTCTAGTAGTACATTTAAATCGCAAAACGGAAAGACACACATGTTTGTACTGAACAAGAATAACAACATTTTTGAATTCACATTTTTTTATATTTAGGAAGCAGAAGTAAATTTCGATTCCTATTTTGATCGTAAACTAGTAAATAGTAGCATTGCTTTATAATTGTAATTCGTGGGTACCATTACTCACCATGTTGGGTACCTATAAAATATATGCGGTTAAAAATATGAGGGTGTGAACGGAATACGTTGATCGATCGCTACATATTATACTTACCTCTGAGTGACGACATGTAGGTATTCAATTAAATACCCCTGTAACTGACTCAACATCAGGTACATAGGTACCAAACAAGGTTTACGTATATTGTTGGGCACGTGTGCGGCGATGGCTGCTAACGACTCACTGTTTATATATAAACTTCACAAGCGACAACACGTAACTGTTGAAGGCAAGCAGTGTTGACGCGCCGGAGAGCCGCCGGCCGCGTGAGTTTCGAGCCTGGCGCTTTCGTATTCAGTAACATGATGTTGGGGAGACCAAACACTACAATAGTACTTAAACTGGGTAAAGGAGACTAATTATGACGTTTTACAACGATGGTAATTGAACAACCGATAAACATATTTAGTTACATGGAGTAACTACGCAGGGTGGTGTGTCATCGCCGCCGGTCTCGTGTCGTATTTCGTAAGACTGTCATAACAATTGAAATACTAGGCAAGCACTGCGTAAGCTCATTTGCCGGGTTGTACAATCTGCCTAGTAGAATACGACTGCTGGTTTTTGTGACATAATGATTTCGCTTTGTGATTGTGGCACGTAACCGACGGAATTGAAATAGGTACATGCGGCATGCCACTGTTATTATGCACACAACTTACTCTAACCCGTTCTAGAAAGTAGGGAGATTGTATGTGTAATTACATTGATACCGGCGTCTGTAATCACCAGATTTGCGGCCATCTATTATTGTTATCGGGCAGCTAGCAAGGCGCGCCTGACGAAATACGAGATGTCGCTGATAATAGATATAATACGTAAACATGTCGGTGGCAGGTACAACTAACAACATAACGTCGATAATACAACTGTAGCACTGTTATGTTTCCACACAACATTCCAAGGGTTGCTCGAGTACCTACATTAGTCTCTCCGAGCAGGATGACACGGTGTGTTATGGCGCCTGGTTGTACAAGCAAATGTTTAATTGTGTGCTCGGAGTGCTTGCGTCGACGGAATAATGGAAATATGAGTCCTCTATAACTATACCAAGTACAGTATAGGTGCCGGAAGCTTTGACGACCATACCGTTATGGTTACGTAAGACCTTGAGAGGAATTCACAACTCTCAAATCTCCTCGCAAACTAATGTCCATTTTCACTTGTAGAGTGGCAAAATGTCGAAGCGCACGGCGCTGAATAAGCCCTACAAGGGCCTGGTGGAGTCCATGTCGATCCCCGTGGAGATCCATGAGCGAGACGGCAACAAGTTTGCGAGCTTCGGTTCCGCGTTTCCTATTCACAGCTGCACACCGGAACAGGTCAATATACAACTTATCAACCTATCAACCCTTGTCTATTATATATGTACTTTCCATCACGACTTCCCAGAACGGTCTTCGAGTGGGTAGGCAGAGCTTTAACACCCTCCTCTGCAATACATATTAAGATGCCAATGTGATGGATGGCGAGTCCATCGCCGTCTCAAGCAGGCCTATACATACATCTTTGAAATTCTTCTCAAACATAGGTTTCCTCTCCATGTTTTTTCTCTTAATAAGAGAGAAGAATAAAGAGGGACTTAAGTTCAGGAAAAACTCATTGGTAGTCGAGCTTGCAATCTTAGCATTTTAGGGCAGCGGCGCCCTCACCCGGCGTGACTAGGCGCTCACACACAAGGCAGATAATGTGGTCTTATTATTATTAGGTATCGGATTTAGATGGATGGATGCCGATGGTAGCCGAGTGGTTCTACTACTCGAACCACTCGGCTACTACGGCTCTTGGATAATAATTAGAACACATTATCTGTCTTGAGCGCCGAGTCACGCCGGGTGAGGGCGCCGCTGCCCTTACTTGTAACTAAGCTGGCTTCTACATGGACGGGCATACTAGCATTGCCTCAAACGCCCACTCACACCTCTCGCCACTGTCGGGGAGATCAATCATCCCCCATACCTTGGAACCAAACAAACCACGTACTGTGCGGTTTCAAAGGAGTTTCCTTCCGCGAACGCTCTGGCTAGGTAGATACTATGGCATGGATTTCTTCAAGATGAGTGTGAAGGGATTCCTGTTGGTTCCAGTTCATAGGCGGCGGTAACTGCTTACTATCAGGCGAACCACATTATTGTTGGCCACCTACGTGGTATAAAAACAAAACGAAAAAAATACTCATTATAAATACTCATAATGTACTCGCAACAAACTTGACAAGGTGATGCTATCGTCAGGTGGCGGAGTACGCCATCAAAACGCACCACTACTGCGACCTGTTCACGGAGCAAGTGCTGGCGCCGCTCGAGGAGCTCGTCTACGTGAGGCTCGACGACGACACTGCTGAGAAGGTCTGGTCAGCTTTGCTACTGTGGGGTGCAACCCTACTTACTACTCTTATTTGTATGTACAGGTGAAGGTGTGCACAGGGCCGTCTTTAGCCTATTGGGGGCTCTGGGCATATTAGGATAATGGCCTTATAGGCCTATGACCTTGACAGAACACTATTTTGTTAGAATAGACAAAAAAAGGAGATAAATTGGTATGGGATTCCATTCCACCATCTCCTTTAGTATGGCAAACACATTTTGTATAAATTATCTATGTAATTTCTCAATTAAATTAATTAGTTAATTAAAATTTGGAGCTTCATGCTACGCTTCGTTCGCTCAATTTAAATGGATCGAGTCACAACGATGAGTGTATTACTGATGATTTTTCTTTAAAATGTGTATGCGCATGCTGAAGTCACAAAGCCTAATTTTTAGGCAAGAGAGTAGAATAGCTTCGCGCATGCAAAAGTTAGTAAATTGGTATTGTAGTCAGTAATTTAGGTTCCATTTCTTATAATTATATAAGTTTTTTGGTAATAAATATTGGTTATCGTTTGGTGACCTGACAGGTACCTACCTACTAGGGACTTTTTACTTGATCTGAGTCGGGCCCTAACGATCGCAGGGCCCTGGGCATTTATCCGAAGTGCCCAATGGGAAAGAGGGTCGGGGTGTGCAGAAGTGTGGTGCCCACACCTACTTTTCAAATAGTGAATCCATCGCAGTTTCTCAAGCACGACTATACCTGCATAGTCTTTGTATTAAATTTCAAACATATCTATCTAATGGTACCTAAGTAATAAGTAATAATGTATTTACTGCGCAGAATACACATACGTCTATGACCGAGCCAAGGGGTTGTCGAAGGATCAGTGTTGTCCAATGTATGTTCACCAATGCGGGCAGGTGTTCATCAACCGCTCCAAGCGCCTCCTGCTGGTGTCCAGCGACGGGCTACTGGCGCAGTGGCGCTGCGCGCCCACCTTCGAGTCCAGCAACCAGTTCATGGCCGGCACGCCCATCGTCAACCAGCTGGGGCAGCTGGTGTCCCTCGTCACCGCCAGGAAGGGCAACCACTACGCAGTCTCCACTTTCGAGGTAGGGAACCACTCGGCAGGGTACAAGCGAGCATTCCAAATGTATAGCCTCGACAAAGCACTGAATAATGCCGCGCTATATTATTAGCACCTAAAGGGCACAAACCCATTCAGCCGCAATACTACACTATGCAACCTGGATAAGTCTGTAGTTGGTGAACGATTATGAGTCCTATTGGAGAGCCTCGTCCGCAACCGCTGCGGCCGAGTGCCTCCGGCAGGGACTTCCCCGCGCGATGGCAGCCAATGTGACCATCAGCGTGCGTGACCTTGCAGGGCGACAGCGGCTACTTCGAGACGCCTCTGCCGTGGGAGGTACTGGACCCGCCGGCCGGCGCGCCGATCTATGGAGCGCAGTGGTTTGCGTCGCGGGAGGAGCTGCGCGAGCACGTGGCGTCGCTGGGGGCGCCGGGGGTGGAGGGGGTAGTAGGGGTGGAGGGGGTGGAGGGTGGAGGGGCTGCAGGCGCGGGCCGTGCTGCACCGGGCGCAGAGGCCGCGCGTGGTGCTGGTGGCGGGCGGGGGGCGGCAGCTGGCGCACGTGTACCTGCACGGCGTGGCGGCGCAGGGCGTCGAGTACCTGTAACGCTGCAGACCTCCCCGCGTGTGATGGCCGCTCGCCCCAGGACGTGCCCTACTCGCAATTCCTGCCGAGTCCAGGCCCTTGCTACCTGTACTAGTTGCCAACCTAAGATACATAAGTGCCGCTAAGTCCGAATTGGCCCCTATCCGTAATGGCTGCTAACCAAGCAACGTCCAATAAACACATGTACAATAGAAAGCATATACGTGTATCGAGCATGCTTCTCTCGGCGAGGGCTGTGTGCAGGAGTCGGCAGTCGATTGTTCTGTTTTTTTTTACATTTTAAAATCCAATACATCCCTTGATATATTATACTAATCAAATGATACCTCGGGTTGTATTAACAGTAAGACTCACGAAATCTTAGACGTAAGGAAATATGTCAAAAGACATGTATTTTTATTAAATCATTCTTTGTTATCAAAATTGTGTTTAAATAAAACAAATTACTTAATTGAAATAATATGTTTAGTAACACAACACCCCTTATGTACCCAACTATACACACTACATTATATATTCTTGACAATCGACTAGTCAAACTTTTTTATTTGAGATGGATATCAATCGTTCACTATCTAAATAGTTCGTAGTTTTTACTAGGAACTCTTACTTATATCATGTATCAAAACACGTGGTAACACATATTTCAAGGCCAAGTTTCTGTTTTCAACATAAATCACGTTCGTCAGAAGCGTTTTTTATTTCAATTTCTATTTAATATTCCCCCACTGGACAGGCTGCCTAGTGTGGGGGCAGTGGGGGTCACTTAAAATGTTATTTGTGTAAACGTTTTGGACAAAAGTATTATAATAATTATTAAGTATATTAATTACAGCGATTAGTCACATCACGAGCTTTACGGTGAAGGATAACATCGAGAGGAAACCAGCATACGTCTGAGAAGAAATTCAAAGGCGTATGTATAGTCGTGCTGGAGTAAAGGCGATGGACTCGCCATCTGTCACGTTGGCACCTAATATACCTCTGGCGGAAAGTGGGTGTGTGGGTATTACCTATACACCTATGCCTACCCCTTCGGGGACCCTTGTGGGAAGGCGTGAGGATATATTATATATTATTATTATATATTATAATATATTATTGTAGGGTTAATTTCTACTACTTCAATACCAATTCTAATATTTCAAGATACAAGAGTTATTTAATTATATTATATGCATAGTATGTCTATGTAATACTAATACTAATATTATAAAGCTGAAGAGTTTGTTTGTTTGTTTGTTTGAACGCGCTAATCTCAGGAACTACTGGTTGGAATTTAAAAAATATTTTTGTGTTGGATAGTCCATTTCTCTAGGAAGACTTTATAACATCACGCTACGACCAATACGAGCGAAGCATAAATGAATAATGTTGCCAGAACGGGAAAAAATATTCCTTTTGAGAGCTTCCGTTGCGTACGCTGCGTAAACGGTTTAAGTTACGAAAATATCATGTATGAGGGAATTGTTCCTCTTTAAAAGTTCTAAAAAAAAGTTCGCGACAGCATATGTCTATCTTTTAAGATTGACTCACTATAACCTTTTTTATGGCAATCAAGTCCACGATGGGCTCCTGAACTACTTAACCGATTTCAATCAAATTTGCACACCGTATGCAGTTTGATCCAACTTAAAAGAAAGGATAGTTTACATCACAATTGGACCCGATAGGTTGCGCTGCGATCGTGTTTCAGGAAATTTTACTTTTTCAGTTTGCTAGTGTAATATAATGACGTAGTTGCCTGCGACACAAAGATCGCGACTGTACCAATGAGTTTTTCTGAACTTAAGTACAGTGATAAGTCACACCACGAGCTTTAAGGTGAAGGAAAACATCGAGAGGAAACCTGCATACGTCTGAGAAGCCATTCAAAGGCGAATGTATAGTCGTGCTTGAGTAACGACGATGGACTCGCCATCTGTCATGTTGGTACCTAAAGTATATCTCTGGCGGAAAGTGGGTGGGGGCTTCTGACTAAAAGACCAGGTTTCACGTCACAAAATTTTTTTTTGGAGAACCAGTATCCCCACATCATAAAAAATTATAACAAAAAATCCATAACCTTCACCGTTACTCGGCAATAGTTACACTGACCTTGAACTCAGCAGTTACCCCAAAGCTATACACCATAATGCAGCACTCAGTGTCAGACATGATAATTTGTAAATACATTTTACAATACCAATTCAGTATAAAAACCTTTAACTACCAACAATACTTTGTAACAATAAATATGTATTTGTTCACTACATACTACTTTAGTCACATTCTGGCCACTAATAAGGTTGCTTATTCTATGTGTTCTTATACCCAGGTACATACCTTTTCCTCCCTTACAATAAGTAGTTGCTTGCGAAACTCAAGTCAAGGGTTAACAAATATTTAGGACAATTGAGTATCATATTCAGCAATACGGCCCGTATATATGTAGCTGTACCTGGATCAAATAGATCGGACGCTCAAGGACGGGAACGTTAAGAGTACTCGAAACCGACGAGCATGTATGAACAGACTGATGAATGTGGACGAAGCGAAAGAGGTATGTAAGTCTAGAGAGAACTGGCGCTCTATACTCTCTGCCTACCCCGTTAGGGACTGGGCGTGATGATGTGTATGTATATATGTAGCTACGCAGTACAGACGGCACGCCTAGGCGGGCTCGCGTAGAGGCGAGCTCGATCAGTCCGCGTGGAGGCGTAGAGGCGGGCTCGATCAGTCCGCGTAGAGGCGTAGAGGCGGGCTCGGTCATTCCGCGTAGAGGCGGGCTCGGTCAGTCCGCGTAGAGGCGTAGAGGCGGGCTCGGTCAGTCCGCGTAGAGGCGTAGAGGCGGGCTCGGTCAGTCCGCGTAGAGGCGTAGAGGCGGGCTCGGTCAGTCCGCGTAGAGGCGTAGAGGCGGGCTCGGTCAGTCCGCGTAGAGGCGTAGCAGCGAGCGCTCGGCGGCAGGCCAGCGCGTGACGGGGCACGCGCCTGTACTGCGCACGTGGCGCGAGATGCACGCGTAGCAGAACGTGTAGCTGGGGACAGGCACGGGCTACGGCACTGGCCGGCGCTCTCCATAGGGAGGCGGTACTCATATACACACATAAGTATTTAAATATATTTAGAGATATGACACATGGATAAGTACCTACATCACAAGTAGAAGTAGGATCGCGCTACTCACCCCGACACGGGCAGCACAGTGGGGACCTTCCAAGTTTGCAGACATATCGGGCATTTGTTCTTCCATCGCACGGAGCGCTCGTCCCGCTGGGGAGGCGACACAACACACGATATCACAAATGGCAAGTTTAGATTGGTGGGCCGGAGGGCCGGCGGCAGGGGGCAGCACCTGCGGCGGCGGCGGCGCGGGCAGCGCGGCGTGGGGCAGTGGGCCGCTGGCGTCCCACCAGCGCAGCAGCTGCACGCCGAAGGCCCCGTACTCCGCGGCCCGCAGCACGGCGCGCCCCACCATCGGGAAGGTCACCGCCGCCTCGCTGCACTCCATATATCATACTTTTTAAGCATACTACGGTATGTACATAGATCACAGCACTTTAGAAAATTAAAAAGATGACCAAATCAAAATGGCGCCTGTACTGCTAACTCTACAATAGGATTTTTCTAAAAGAACGATTTTAAGTCTTCTACTTTAACATTACCTACAAATAAATGGTACTGATCAATTTTAAGTTTGTTCCGCTGATCGTACTTACGAGTGACATAATGGCGTGCCTTCGTCGTGTGCGGTGGATAGGGAATTTAAGGTCCAACTCGGTCGAAGGCCAACGGTGTAAGTCGGTTCGATGCCAGAGGCTAGTGGTGACTTTGGGCCATAGAGCCGGGCGGACTTCGACAATATTCGACTCCCACGCGTTAACGAGCCGAGACATATTTTCTTAATGAATAGACACTGTACCTGAAGTCGCCGGCAACAAGACTAGCGGCCAGGTCCCGCCAGCGGCGCGGCGGCTCGGGGCGCGGCGGCGCGGGCGCCAGCGCCAGGCGCAGCGCGGCCAGCGCGGGGCTGGGGCTGCGCGAGCGGCCCGCCACGAAGCGAGCCAGCTGCAGCAGCGCCGCGCCCGCACACACCAGCTGCAGCAGCGCCTGCAGCGACACGCCCGCGCGCCGCAAGCGGTCGGCCCCGCTCTGCCACGATACACTACTGTCACATGCAACATCCTCCTCGGCCAAACATCTCATGATGGCTATTGCTCCTATAACTTGACGTGGCTTGCTCCATTCTGCTGAATGCCATCTTTAAGCGAGGTAATAGAAATAATTGTACAAACATTGTAATAGCACTAATAGTAAACTTTACCTTGCCTAGCTTTCCATCCTCTAAATCCTCACGCCACCGCTGCACGATCCTATCCAGCTTGTCTCGGAAGTATGGCACCAGTAAGAGCAGGACCAGGGAACCCCTTTCCAAGTGTTTTGGTAACCGTTGCCCGCTGCTGAACTCATTGTCAAATGTAATTGGCACACGGAGCAAGCCGTAGAAGCTCTCTGAGAATGTGGCGGCTACAAAGACATACTATTTGTTAACAAGGTTTAGTAACTGGTAGTACAAATATATTATTCATTTAATGTTTTAAGTGAAACAGTAAAAGAAAAAGTTACAGACCTCTTTTGCTTCATCTACATTCATCAATTTCCTCATACACTCTTGCCAAATTCAAGTGCTTTTGACATAGGATTGTAGCCTTCCCACATATTTATGTTCCATTTATAAATATATAAATAAACATCATGCAACTTTAAAATTGCATACCTGTTTTGTCTCATGTGACATTTTAATGTTTACATCCAAATCTTTGTATTCAATTTTACTGACAAATTATTCGTGCCGTCTGTGTACAGCAAAGCACCAAATATATTACCATAGTGCTTCAAGTAGTGGTACTGTAGGCAGCAGTCGAACACCAGGTACAGCTCATCGTACCACCGCACACACCACCCGCATTTATTTGGGTATACTGACGCCAAGTACTGAACAGAACATTATACAAACAACTACATAAAATATACTGCTTAATCTTGGATCTGCAAAGTCGTAAATACAGGCGATATATCTCTATTAATCGCATGTCAAATACTTTATATTGTATGGATTTAGAGTAAAGTAACTATGATAAGCAGATAAACCTTTGAGTTTGAAGCTGAATTTGCTTGTTCGGAAGTCTTTATTATTTTGTTAATTACCGAACTTAAAAATACTCGTAAAATTATGCTTGCTCTACAGAATAAGGTGTTTATTCTACCTCTACAACTTTCTGTAGGGCTGGTTTGACTGTGGCTCCTAAGGCTTCTTGGGCAACTACTTGGAACACTGACGGAGTCCCTTGCAAAGTCCGTGTTAAATGAGCCGCGTACACAGCCATTTACGTTTCGATTTATACACCGCTTAACGTCACTTTGAAGTTTATTTCATTTGTACAAACGATTTAACACCCGACTTTATCGTGCCGAAATAGAAAGTATCAAAGTTAAAGTGAACATCAACATCGTAATCTTTGGTGAACATTATAATTTGAACAATTTTTGCTTATCTTACAGTACAGATGACAGATTACGCCACAGATGACATGAATACATCATCTGATTACGCCAAGTGCCAGACAACTGTCAAAAACAGGCAAGGAGTGGAATGAGATGACAGGCAAGGAATGTCATCTCATAAGGTAGAAACTCGGTAGAAAATTTTAAAAATTGCCAGCTGGACGCAATAAATGTGTCGAGTTAAAAAAAAATATATAAAAATATAGTATTGTCGACTAAAGTATTGAAAATTTAATTAAAAAAATAAGTATATGAATAACAGAATAGTCCTACTCTAATAATATTTGGCGCTTTCCACAAGGGTCCCCGTAGTGGGAAGTGGGTGTGTGACTACACTCCATTGCCTACCCCTTCGGGGAGCTCAAATGGGGAAAATCAAGGACTACGTTGAAGATAAAGAAGTTTGGCTCTAGTTCCTTCTGCGCATGCGGCTTCCTTGGTAGCTCATAAACGGCACAAATTTGTGGATCTCTCTAACTATTCTGAATCTTATATAACTTTTTCTTTTCTCAATTCGGGTTTTTTTTTATTTATTCCATATCTTGACCAGAATTAGTTACAGTATTGATGACAATATTTGTGTCACTTGTTTAATTTGTCTAATTTGTGAATGTGAGAGCATTGTAGGCTTTGTAGATTCTTAGATCTTGCTAACATTGTTATAATTATCTTGTTTTATGTATGCTTTGTATAGTACCTAAGCAACGACCTATTGTCGGGCCTACGTTGTTCCCCCATACTTGGGTACTATTGCTGTAACGAAAAAATAATATTGTATATGCCTATGGAGTTTCTTGCCGGTTCTTCTCCATGGAAGCGACCAACCCGAACCGTGCTTCTTTTTCGACGTTTTATAAGTGCCCACCTGGGCCTATGTGAAATAAAAAGATTTTGATTTTGATTTGATTTTGAGCTTTGTGGTACTTCGTTGTTTAGAACTCCTCTTACAACTCTCCTTTTCGAATGTTGGATTGTGCACAACTACACGGGCTCTGTTGCTGAATTATGTGCACATATTGTATTGTATTGTTTGCCAGTGCAGATAATGATTACTAGTATTTGCGTAGTAACTTTTGTGTAGTTTGGCAGTCTACCCGGGATTCGCGTACAATTTAACAAAAATTATTATGCATTTATTTTTTTACTGTGCTCCGCGATTTCGCCCGTGTAAAAATAGATTTCATTAGTATTATTTTATCCAGATTTATTTTCGGAACAAATCATATCCTGTGTTAATCCAGCTAATAGTATAGGTATCTCTGTGCCAAATTTCAATTCATTTTATTTACCGCCGTTCACCAGATTGAGTAACAAACGTTCACAAATACCTACATACATACTCAAAAACTTTTGCAATTATAATACAAGTAGGATAGTTCAGCAGCAAATCACGTCAAATTGGGCCAAGCGTTTTAGATATTAAACGAACTATATTGACAAAAAATATTTATTTTACATTTTAAAGAAAACTTTCTAAATACAAACTTTACAAAACGCGGGGATATCTCCATGATACCGCCGATTACAATAATTAACATTGAATGTAAGCTACAAATGGTTTGAAATCAGTTCCAGACCACACACCAGATTCCACACACTGAATTTTACCCGCTCAAGGGTAGGTCCTTATAACAATATGCAGATACAAATATAGCATTATTAACTGTCTGTCTATGAAGTCAAGGTATCAAAGGAAATAAAAATAAAAAAGAATAGTGAAATAATTTATTGTAAAACAATAAATGTTACCAGAAAGGAAAGCAATGTAGCACCTAAATTATACAAAGCATTTATTTTGAGCCGTTTTGAGTAAACGCCGTGGTGGCCGTGCGGTTCGAGCAGTTGCCTGCGACGCAAAGGTCGCAAGTTCGAATCCCGACTGTACCAATGAGTTTTTCTGAACTTAAGTACAGTGATTAGTCACACCACGAGCTTTACGGTGAAGGAAAACATCGTGAGGAAACCTGCATACGTCTGAGAAGAAATTCAAAGGCGTATGTATAGTCGTGCTTGAGTAACGGCGATGGACTCGCCATCTGTCACGTTCGCACCTAATATACCTCTGGCGGAAAGTGGGTGTGTGGGTATTACCTATACACCTCTGCCTACCCCTTCGGGGACCCTTGTGGGAAGGCGTGAGGATATATTATATATTTATTTATTTTGATGTACTCACGTACTTGCCGCATTGGTACTCATAATAAACCTATGTTCTGTTACCTATTTGTAATGTAGTCTGGGCGGTCAGTGCTACATTTAAATGTAACTTTTAAATATAATAGATAGATAAATATAACAATCTCGTCACTTAAAATAAAAATATGCACTCGACTGACTATCATACTTGTAGACGTGCCTACCTAGCTATTGACTTTGTAATTTAGTATGGCAGATCGCATATTACAACTAGGGACGACATAATAGCTAATGAGTTATCTTGACACTCACATTCCAACACTCCAATATATCGAGGCTTCAATCTGGTAATCAAATTATCACAAAATAAAGACAACCAGGTTTTTTCTGGTACTCCAGTTGCCACACTGGGAGCTGTTCAATGAGTACTTTTGGTACTCCAATGACCTACAAGTCAGTTATTTAGTCAAAATATTCAACTGAGTCACTGAATGACGCATTAATGTATGTCTAGTAGGTATTTGTATGTGAAAAATGCCAAATGGAAAAGCTATATTTAAGCATACTACGATATTGAATACTTAAAGTATGAATAATGTTAAAAGGCACAGTTTGAGTTCCATCTAAGTGCACCTAAGTAGCGCACTTAAGTATCGTCTCTCTTTGTTGTTTTACTAGAGTTTGTTGCCATCGAGTTCGCAAGCAAAGTTGCAACACATTTGGAGGGCATCGTGAGAAATTCGCACTCACACAAATTTCAAGTTTCTAACCTGACTTTTAAGGTATAGTACCTACATACAAACTATCACATTCAAAAACATAAGGTCTATCACGCCGTCTCTCACGGGGTAAGCAGAGACAATGGAGCGCCAGTTCTCTCGAGACTGAATTAAGTAGACGTTTTATCTAAACGATACTAAGTCAAACCCACTTAATGGTCGTTTGAAGATATTCCTTTTAAATTTTTAAGCCATACATTACGAGACAAGACCATTGACACGATTTAAAACCATAACATAATGCACTGATCCTTCGTGATTTAACACTTTGACCCCAAAGCGATTCTGGCGCGTATTAAAAGGGCTGCCCTGTCCCGCGCCCAAGATTAAAATACAGTTATTAATTTAAATTGTTATACCGATTTAAATCTTTTTACAAAACTACAATATGTAAATACACCGTTCTCCTCCTAGGTCCAATACGTGAGTGTAATAGCACCGTTTTATCATTTCAGAGAATTAATTGCACATCCGGCAATAGCTGACTCAACTGGTGCAAATATAATAGTGAGAGACATGTTGTCCCCCCCCGGCCCCCCGCCCCCGCCCCCCCACGTTAGCAGGAGGGCAGCTCCCCCCCGGGCCTAGCTGGCCGAGTTGTTGTACTGCGGCCTGCCCGCCAGCTCCAGCAGGTACCTGTCGGGGTGGTCGATCCAGTCGGCGGCTGAGATCTTCACCTGCAGACACATCCTGTCTCAGTACATTTCTGCAATACTTCACTACCATGAAACACCAGAGTTCAACCAGGCAGCCATGAATTTATAAGACTAGCTCTGGACTGCAGTGTCTCCAGCGAAAAAAATGTGGTTAGTAAATTTTGTGGATTTTCCTCCGGTTTAAAACTTAACTTATGTGTTAATCCAGCAAATAACCTCTATCTCTGTGCAAAACTTCATGCAATTCCGTCCAGTAGTTTTTGCGTGAAAGAGCAATAATCATGGTCATCATGGTGGCTTTCTCATTTATAAATAGGTATTACTATGATTTAGAGATGAAGCGAAAGCCTCTAATGATTCGTATTCTAAGCATGCGCTATGAACATAGAGTGGCAGAGTGCCGACCTGCCGTTGCCTCTCAGCCTCCCGGACCTGCCACTTCTTGATCTCCAGCTGCGTCTCCCGCGACGCCGTGTCCCCGCAGCCCCACACCTGCCGGATGCCACAATACACTTCAGACCCGGTTTATAACTATAGGCTACCGGGTACACACAGTAGACACCTGCTAATTCCTTGGAAATATTGTAAGTCATATATTTATATAATTTCTGTAAGATACCAACGTTTATATTTTAGTGGTTTGAGCAGATTATATCGATATCCCGTCCGCGGCCAGCTGTGGGCGGCGCATGGCGGGTCACTGACCTCGATAGCTCAAACAGCGGGTAGGGCACCGCCCTGAAGCGCAGCGAGTCGAAGTCCTCGGCCACGTCCAGCTGCGGGCGGCGGGGTCACTGACCTCGATAGCCTGCAGCGGGTAGGGCACGCCCTGGAAGCGCAGCGAGTCGAAGTCCTCGGCCACGTCCAGCTGCGGGCGGCGGGGTCACTGACCTCGATAGCCTGCAGCGGGGAGGGCACGCCCTGGAAGCGCAGCGAGTCGAAGTCCTCGGCCACGTCCAGCTGCGGGCGGCGGGGTCACTGACCTCGATAGCCTGCAGCGGGTAGGGCACGCCCTGGAAGCGCAGCGAGTCGAAGTCCTCGGCCACGTCCAGCTGCGGGCGGCGGGGTCACTGACCTCGATAGCCTGCAGCGGGTAGGGCACGCCCTGGAAGCGCAGCGAGGCGAAGTCCTCGGCCACGTCCAGCTGCGGGCGGCGGGGTCACTGACCTCGATAGCCTGCAGCGGGTAGGGCACGCCCTGGAAGCGCAGCGAGTCGAAGTCCTCGGCCCACGTCCAGCTGCGGGCGGCGTCACTGACCTCGATAGCCTGCAGGGCACGCCCTGGAAGCGCAGCAGCGTCGAAGTCCTCGGCCACGTCCAGCCGGGTGCGGGCGGCGTCACTGACCTCGATAGCCTGCAGCGGGTAGGGCACCCTGGAAGCGCAGCGAGTCGAAGTCCTCGGCCACGTCCAGCTGCGGGCGGCGGGGTCACTGACCTCGATAGCCTGCAGCGGGTAGGGCACGCCCTGGAAGCGCAGCGAGTCGAAGTCCTCGGCCACGTCCAGCTGCGGGCGGCGGGGCCACTGACCTCGATAGCCTGCAGCGGGTAGGGCACGCCCTGGAAGCGCAGCGAGTCGAAGTCCTCGGCCACGTCCAGCTGCGGGCGGCGGGGTCACTGACCTCGATAGCCTGCAGCGGGTAGGGCACGCCCTGGAAGCGCAGCGAGTCGAAGTCCTCGGCCACGTCCAGCTGCGGGCGGCGGGGGTCACTGCCCGCGCGCAGGCCGCGAGGGTAGCCGCGGATGGACGTGTTCAGGTACACCATCTTGGGCCCGCGCTCCACCACGCAGAACCTGCGCGTTCTTGTACTACAACACTGCACTACAGCCGGACTCCTATGATAGACTACTGGAACCTATGGTAGACCACTTCTGATTGTACTTTTGCTAATTAGATCCAATACAACATCAGATCCGTTAACAAACTGAGTAACGACTTTATTCTCGGAGAATCCAGTTTGAGGTTTTTCGATTTTTTCTATTAATAATTGTACAACACTGACGTGTTTTACAATGACGGAAAAGCATTGTGAAACACGTCAGTGTAGAAGTATGAGCAGGTACAGACTGCGGGTGCAGCTGCAGCAGCGCGCACTCGGGCCCGCCCCAGTACTGGTGCGTCTCGCGCCACTCGCACGAGCTGCACACCACCACCACCAGCTCCTCGGCTTGCAGCAACACCATCGACGGACCCCTGGCACAACATCGTTGCAATACAATTAGGCACTAACCATGAAAGGCCTAATATAAAATACACTCTTCATACAGTGGTGACAAGTATTGAAAGCACCAAGCACTAAGTCGTAATTAATTTAAATTTTATTGTAGAAGAGAAGTCAATGGTTTTAAAGGAAAAATTGTGCACCAAGGTGTGTCCCTTGAGGCACACCGGAATAATGTTACAAGTGAAGCATTATATAAGCCCCAAACAACAGCTCTAGATATTTTATTAAGCATTTATAATTCAAACCGACTCAAACAAACTTTATGAGCTGCCACTGACACCTATATCCACTGAAAACCGTCTTATAGTGGACAATCTCGAAAGCTTCACTTAAATCACTGATATCAAATTATTTAATATCATATGGTTTTAAATAATGTAGGACGCACGTGTCGTTTAGAAATCTAGGTGGAGATTATATGGTATACTTTTTTACACAGGTAATAAATAGTACGGCAGGGCATCGTCAACAGGCGATCGTAGCGACATTAAGTGCGAGTACACGTGAGTACGGAGCGGGCGAGTACCTGTAGGCGAGGGTGTGGTGCAGGAACCTGTTGGCGGCCAGGCCGTGGTCGCGCGACGCGTACAGCGGCACCCAGTGCGACGGCACCGCGCACACCAGCCGCGCCAGCCACGCCGCCGACGCCAGCGTCGCGGGCGGCGGCGCGCCCGGCCGGCTGTACAGCGGCGGCGCCGCGCCTGCACACGCCGCGCGTCAGCTGCTGCCCCTCACCCCGCCCGCCGTACTAGCGGCAGTACTAGCCGCCCACCTGCCAGCAGCCAGGCGGCCGACACGGGCAGCAGTGCGGAGCCTGCGCGGCTGCCGCGCTCCAGCACGGGCGTGGCCAGCTCGAGGCCGGCGCCGCTGCCGTTGCTCTCCACGTGCGCCTCCAGGTCGCGGTGCCGCGTGGCCAGCATGTGCACGCAGTACCTGCGCCAGCACGCACGCCCTCACAACCCGCGCTGCGCCCGACTTATTCGGAGCGGCGATACGTTACGGTACCGCCGCCGCCCGCTTTTTTTTTATACCTCATGAGTGGCAAACAAGCATGCGGTCCGCCTGATGGTAAGCGGTTACCGCATTATTCTATCTTATCTATCCGCATTAATCTATAAAGTTAACTAAGATTGGCTCACCTATGTACGGGGAATATGAGCCTGTGGCAGTGCTCCTCCAGCCAACGGACCACGAAGCCGATGCTGTGCGAATCCTTCTTGTTGAAACACCCGTTGATCACTGACTGGAGCGTCTTGTTGATCTATCGTTACAGTTCGTGTCGTTAATACTCTGATAGTTCTCCGATAGGCACGAGCGGATGCGCACTGAGCACTTACTAAGAGGCAGGTCTGTGGTCCTTCCGGGTAGTGGTCCATGGAGAGCTTGTAGCTCGTGTACAGCAGGTTGCGGAACCCGTCCGGTGTCACTAGGTTGTCGTCTGTCTCTGCTCCGAACATCCTTCAAATACATTTAAATATTCAACTGAAGACTGCACAAAATACTAGACAATAGGCGGAGTTTTTTTCCGGTCTCCGGGCATAACGTGTTCGGGTACCTGACGTAGGTGTCGATGATGACCGCGTCGTCCAGCATAGAGAGGATCCTCTCGCACTGTTGCCGGAACGTGGTCAGTGGTATGTGCTTGTTCTTGCACTTGCCGCAGCGGTGGATGAACCTGTAGAACTGCCGCGCCAGTTCCGGGTACATCGGGAACAGGTATTTCTGCGAGGCGAAGTTCAAAAATAAAAGGAACTTTATACGGCCTTGAATTTCTTCTCAGCAGTACGCAGATCCTCCTACGATGTTTTTATCATAGGAAAGCTCTTGACAGATCACAAGTTCGTTGTTCTGTGTGTCAATTATCTGGAGTATTAAGTAAGATACCTTTACTGGCATTACCTGATCAATGGCGCCCGTGAAAGCACATAGTAGTAGTCAATCTCTCAATCTGGATGAAGTCATATTGCAATTACAAAATTTTACTTCATACCTATGTAGACATAGGTATACCTATACCCCGTACACCTCCCCGCCCGCCCAGGCTATTTTAACGTACTTCGAATGGTATATATTTGAAGCTCAGTTTTGTATGAATGTGCGTCGTCGCGTCGAGGCAACTGTTTGGTCGCGGCTCGGCGCTCCAGTGTTGTTGCTTCCAGTCCAGTGGCTACCTTGGTGAGTCAGTGTGTCGTCACATTGCTCATTAATAGATCGAATCGCGCCAAATGGCATCGCCGCCGTCTGCGCAATCAATAACAATCACTCCTCATTGGAGCGACAATAGCGACACACTTCGTGTTCCTACTGGGTACATCTAGGTACCCACAATGGATACACTTTCATTATGTCATGATTGAGTTTAATACATAATCTTTAAAGATCCTATCCTAGGGTCTCCGCAGGTCGGGCACAGGTATTTCCACAAACGCCAAGTAACTATATAATCGGTTTTATATTATTATTTATTAGGCTACATGCATTGAAATTTTCTTAGATTTTCTATGCTACTTGAACATTGTAATGCATACATTTAATGCACTTCTTATAACCTCTAAACATACCATATAGCATAGTCAATTGAACTAAAGTTTTAGTTCAAGTTCTTTCCAATTTCCGCACAAGCCCAAATACGTGCGACGCCACGAGACAATCGTTCCTTAAAGCGATGCAAATACTCAATACTGTATGCCACATAGACAGCTATCAAACAACAGGAGTCCCCAAAACAGAAGTAAAAATTAGACCTGTTCTGAAGACTTATCAGCTTATAACTTTGATGCTACTTTGTTAGGTATAGTATAGCTGCCAAGATGTTAACGTCGATATGTCCAAGGCGACTAGCGATAGAGCTAAACGTTAAACCAGGCATTATGTTTTACCGTGAGTACCCATTCAAGCATACACTCCCTTGACACTTTCGTAAGTGAACAGCGCGCATTGTTCATCAAAGTTCTTGTCAGATATCATGAGACTAGAATAGGTTAATATTGTAAGCAGCGAATATCCCTTATATTCGCTGCTTACAATATTAACCTATTCTAGTCTCATGATATCTGACAAGAACTTTGATGAACAATGCGCGCTGTTCACTTACGAAAGTGTCAAGGGAGTGTATGCTTGAATGGGTACTCACGGTAAAACATTTCTCTGTAACTCCATTGATGCCGTCTTCCTTTTGTGACTTCTGCGCCAATAGCTGCAAGAGA
The DNA here is from genome assembly GCA_016069955.1 of Drepana arcuata. Taxonomy (NCBI): domain Eukaryota; kingdom Metazoa; phylum Arthropoda; class Insecta; order Lepidoptera; family Drepanidae; genus Drepana; species Drepana arcuata. The sequence continues at coordinate 19,315 of JACCPG010001506.1, forward strand.
AAGAGTAGTCATTAAATATAATATGCTGGTGGATTGGCTCGCTGCTATGGGATGTTGATAGACAATCTGCGCTTGATTTTTGGAGAAGCAAAGGAAAAGAAACCTCGCAGTCCGTCCGCTCTTTTTAAATTACTAGAGTATATAGCTGGGGGAAAAGCTGATCTTCATTTTGGAATGTAGGCAATTCAGCAGATCATTATCGTTTTAGAACTTGTCTCATTGCTCAGACATACTAGTCAAATGTGTTTGCACTTCTCGCGGGTTTTTTTTATACTACAAGAATGGCAAACAAGCATACGGCCCATCAGATGGGAAACGGTCACCGTAGCCTATTTACGCTCCGGATACCGAAGTATCACTTGCTCGTCGTCACTCTGTGTTCGGAGAGTTATACTGTGTTGGCAGCATAATGGGACTAATCCCTCAGCTGCTAACACAATATAACAATCCTCCCTTCTCCCCAAGGAGCTCATTACACCTCAAAACTCTCTCACAAAACACAAAGCTCGAACACAACACAGAACATTGTGTTATTATAAATTGAAATTGTCCAATCGCATATTTATTAAATAAAAATATAAATACCTTTGTGCTTAAGACTATATTAAACTATCACTGAAACGGATTAAGACTGTGATCGATCAATGACTTGTCTCCTGCGATAAGCCCACTGTTTACATTGGCACGGTATGAGTACAAAGATACACCTACACCTAGCCCAGTACGGTACCAACATTCCATTACAGTGTATGCTGCATCACAGCATTCTCCATATTTCAATTTCTGTGGACATTTCGACATCACAAACGATATTCTCAAACTCCATCCATACTATACAGTCCACTAACTAATCAATAATTTCGCTACACTGAACTAGCTATATAGTTTCGAAAATTCGTCATATTTTAGATTTATTACATACATTAGAATTATATATTTTTTTGTATTGTCATTTATTACTCACGAACTATAATATAATGTATAACACAACACATTTCAAACTAGATTTGTTCATTCGAGTTTGGACAAGTACCTTAGTGCATATCAAATATATGGAAACATACCTGAGTAGTGAGTACATACGTTTGTAACAGTTCGTTGCAAATATATGATAACACATTACAAAATTACAACCGAAATCAGCTGCACACATCACATCACTCGCTGCACGCGGATCACAATTATTCAACAAAACGCGACAGCCTCGGATGGTCATTTCATCGATACACAGAAAGCAAATGACTAACTGATGCAAACACTATTATTGTATACTGGAACTGACGGACAAAAGAACTCGAGCTATTAAATCGTACAGAGAACTTCCTTGGTAAATGAATCACAGAGTAATATGTCAATATATCGGGATATGAGCTAAGGTACCAACCTACCAAAGTAAAGACAAAATTAACAGATTAAATGAATGGTCTACTGTTATGCAATACAGTATTCGTTGAAATTATCTATCTTCGGCGAAGCTCGTTACTTGCTCGTGTTGAGATGTGTGCTGAGCTTGTCTAATGATCTGTCTAAACACGTGTAGTATGTATCGATGCACTCCGCACCTTGCACGTCGGCGCCGCAGTCTTCTTATCCTTCAGCCTGTCGGCTTGTATGCCAACTATTGTCAAGTGCAAGTTCTTCTTCAGCGGCACCCACTTGGATCGCTTGGTCGACTCCATTCACCCAAACATTCGCCACCTCACGACAATGCTCACTGTGCCGACACAATCACAGTAATTATCAATGTCAGATTTTGACAACTTCTAATTGGTCGTTGTTATGTAGAGCGAAACCATGCAAAAAATATTGTACTCAATAAAGCAGTCAGCCATCAATGCAGTGATTGTCTTGTCGCTTCTATTGGCCATATTGTGTCCTTTTTGCCTTCCTCTAGTGCATTACATGGGAGTGTATATGCATCAATATTTCGCCGCCGAGTAAGCAGAAAGGAAAGGCCCTACATCGATCCCAAATTGTATGCAAACCTTTCAGTCGTTTCAGAGTTACTGATTACAAATGATTCAGAGGAAAATAAGCACGCGAAGAGCCCCACACCACTTGAACTTCTACAAACAGTATATTCGTCGGCTCCAGCCTATAGTCAGCCCAAAAATGGGGACATTAATAAAATCTGTTGGTTCCTTACCTCATAAAATGAACTTAATTATGATATTGTTGCATCAATCTAAAGCATTACTAAATTTAATAGTGATAGCTGTGATACGAATGTTATCGCACAATGACGTCACATACAATCGGCGGGCTATGGCACAGTGCTGGGTGGACCAGCAGCTGGTACACTACTACAATTGTATAGTTACTGCACGGCGCTGAAGCTGGCGTGCGACTCAGTGGCTAGAAGAACTACGGCGGAGCGAGTGATGGGTAAATACTATCTTTAGGTATTACCATTTAGACATCACATCTCAAAAGGGTAATCCCTACTAATATTATAAATGCGAAAGTAACTCTGTCTGTCTGTTACCTTTTCACGCCTAAACTACTGAACCGATTTAAATGAAATTTGGTACAGATATAGTCTAGAGCTTGAGGAAGGACATATGCTACTTTTTAATGCGAAAAAGGGTTGTAAGGGGTTGAAATAGGAGATTAAAGTTTGTATGGAAGTTTCGTCATTTTTGAATGTAGAAGCTTGAAACTTATTTTTTAGGCTCTTGATTACATATAAATTAATATTACATTCAAATTTTGTAAAAATGTTACCCTTAAGGGGGTAAAAAAAATGCTGCTTAATATCACTTTTCCGCGCGGACGAAGTCGCGGGCACAGCTAGTAATATATTTACATTATAAAAAAAAACGTATCAGACATAGTATAACTACACTCAACACTCATGGACTGCTTGCTGTAGGCGGACATCGAAACATTTAGCAATAAAAATCGTTCATACATTTCGTTTATTCATTACCTAGGAATGAAAAAGGTCAGTCAAATGTAGGTTTTGGAGGCTGTTTTCAAGCAAAGATCTTGTTTCAGGGGATTTCAATGTGTAGTCTTTACATTTAGGTATGTAATACATTAAACTTATCAGGGTCAATATAGGGGTGTACATGGAACGTTATACCTACTTATGGTTAACTACGAAACTTGATGTCTGGCATTCGTCATATTGCAACCATTATAATAGTGCTTTAATTGAGTCATCAACTTAAGCACTTGATGTGTAGAACTGTACATTACACTGCCAGTATTTGCAATAACTAAGCATTATGATGATGTTGTGTGTGATCGGAACGTTACGAGATATAATAATATTTGTAAGTGAAAAGTGACCAAGTATTTCCTTCCAAGTAATATGTACCTACATTATGTTAGCGCCCAGTTGCCATACGATGTGTACATATGTGCATATGTGTCGAATACCAACTCGAATCGTAGCAGTACCAACAATACGCTACAGATGGTACTCAAATATTCACAGAGGTATCTTTAATGACCGAATCTCCTATTATTCCTCCTACGTATTTTATTTTATTTATTAAGGACCAACATATATAGTATCACAAAAAAATCAAAATAATATTTCCACAAAATTATAAATAGGTATATATGAACTAATTATAGCTATAGGTACATAACACTTAATCAATTGAGTATATCTTTCATCCATTTCTTTATTAGATTTTATCAGATTTGATTAATTTTAATCATTCCTATGTGAGGTTTTAAATTGGATTGGAACGCGGTAGAGAGATTTAATATATGTATTTTGCGTTCATCTGCGTTTTATAGCTTATAAAATGTCTCCTCCTCTTGCCAGATTGTCTGTGCTGGTAGGAGCATCCTCTATATACTGCTAGCTGAGCTATTCTCTGAAGATAAGGACGCCAGCACTTGAGTACCTAAGCAAGTCATAGGCTATATATGTATCACAAACCATCCTCTGGCCTCTATACAACGCATTATTCAAAGGAATGTATGATTCTTATATACCTAATCATTAGCACAACTCGCCTCGCAGTAAGTTGCGAATCATACATTAGCCATTAAACCGAAAACATCTGAAACATGCATGAACTCCTCCCCTCCTAATTGGGTACGCGTTATGTTCACAGAGGATAAAGCGAAAATACATTTGTATAAAAACACTAGAGACACGCCAGTACAGTAATACAGCGAGCAATTGATGGTAACGTGCTCTCAAATGTATTAATTGTCACTTACAGTCAGCGGCACTCTGGCATGTCGAATAAACCGAAGCGAAACTGAGAGGATTATACGACTAAAATAGCATCTGAGTCGGGCAGGTACAAAGAGATAAGTCGAAATAAATGCTCAAATAAAAAGATGGCTACATCTAAATTAGTGTTTATCCTTATTACCTACCCAGGTAAACAATTATATTCGATTTCGACGGCGCCAGAATAAAGAGGCGTGGGAATTATATATTATAATATATTTATAACCTCACGCCTTCACATATGGGTAGGCAGAGGCGTATAGGACCCACACACCTACATTCCGCCAGATATATTTTATGTGCTAAATTTACAGATTGAGAGTCCATCGCCGTTACTCAAGCACTATACCTAGCACTAGACTATGACCACGCTTTTGGATGTCTTCTCATGCGTATGCAGATACGATGCTTTCCTCTCGATGTTATCCTTCAACGTAAAGCCCGTGGTATGACTAATCACTGTACATAAGTTCAGAAAAACTCATTGGTAGTATTGATACAGTGGAGTAGTAGAGAGAGTATATAGAACTTACAATCTTCTAATTCCGACTGTACCAATACTCATTCAAACTAAAAGAACCACTCGGCCACCACGGCCCCACGGTTTAGACTATGATTTATATAATTATGACGTTGCTTTTTACTATTATTTGACGATGAGATGTATACTTTTAGAGTAACAAGTATAATGCTGTTAGCAGATGCAAGGCGTATGATACAACTGAGTATTTTTAGATTCGGAAGGGGCATATGATCAGTGTCAGTATCAATTGGCCAGAAGTACTGGCTGACTATTATCAGCTTACTGCAGAGCCGACAACGCTAAAATGAAGTGAACGAAGGGCTTAAATACTTTGGCTTTTAGCTTCTTGGTCACCAGCTGAGCCTTATCCTCCACATGACCACGGAACCAAACATGATTACCAATTTCTGTACATACCATCCCATTATCAAAATGCTTTCTAAAATATTGTTATATCGATATAAGAGAGTGTTTTGGAATTGTGGAGTTTTCTTAGTGGTGAACCGGGCTGGAGTGGACTAAGTTTAGTCTACCCCAATTGGATACACTAAAAAGTGTTCTCTCATTTTTGTCACAAGACATTTGGGGCTTTCCTCCACTGTAGAATGAGGAAGAGGGAGCAAAGTTACTTAAGTTTGCTTTTTGATTGATGGATTAATCAGTATACAAGAGCTTAACACAAGCAGCTGTGGCAACCTTGAAAATAAATTTAGAAACAAGTTCATATACCTTTTATGAGACATCAATCTCGCCACTCTTATCAAGACATTGTTTAAAGCAGTGCCAAAAAAAGAGATTACATCACCTGACTTGATGATGGAAGGTTCTCCCGTGACACATTATGAACCTCATAGTTTATTACACATGTGCTTGAAATCAATACTTAAAAGCATTGTATGAATTAAGCTTTAAATAAAAAGAAAAAGGTAAAATACTATGAATTGGCAGGCTTTATCAAAAAGAAAAATTGAGGTCAGTCTAAGCAAAATAGGATATTTCATTACTTCTTAAATGTAAAATGACTATAAGATATTTGGATTAAGAGACTGGAGAATACCACATCCTACAACAACTTTTAATATCTTAGTGAAAGTTGAGTATGCACTTCTTCTAATGCTAAACATATCAGTATAGTCCTGAATAACCTGAATTGTTAATAGGCCCAGCGCTATTTTTTCGATTCAATGAATTATTTCAACCAGTCATGTTAATACTAGAGGTTTTATTGTATGAATTAGAGTACCAATCAAACTTTTATTCAGCACTTTATGAGCCCTATAAGAGTAATCTAAGTTAATCTGAAAACCTTTAGCTACCTGCCAGTGAAAATCCAATCCTTACAGAGAATAACTGGAAAATAGTAACAGACAATATTCTTACCAATTTATATTTTTGTTTAGTTGTACCCTTTAAAGATACATACATAATAATTATCATACTGAGTCCCTAACTGGGTAGGCAGAATGTGTAGAGGGCCAGTTCTCTTTCGAAGTAAATACCTCTTTCGACATTTCTAAAAAAAAATATTTAGACATCACAAACAAACTGAGATGGAGATTGTTTTTCAAACAAACACAGCTTTACCATCCGCAAATCTTAGAAGTTTATATCAAACATATGCAGGTTTCCTCACTACATTTATCTACACCATAAGCTTTGTGTTGTGATGAAGTAATTTATTAATTTCAGAACAACTTCAACTTAACCACTACATACATTCCATAATTTCCATGAATAAATTTTATCATTGCCATGCTTGGCTATAATTTATATATTCTACTGCAGTATTCCAGTCAACTAGGCTCTATTCAGTGATAACTTTGAAATGTTGAATAGATTATTTATACTAAAACAAGTACGTACTAGGCACTAAAGAATATCTAGTTTTGAGTAGAACGCAAATATGATACAGATCTATTTTATATTGACATTGATTCAACAACTTGATACTGAACTTATTTAAATCCAGCAACAAAATCTGAGAATCACATATTTGACAATACATATACAATGATTTTGATATTGGAGCTTTGGGCAAGATATTCAGTCTCTACACTGCAAGCAGGTATCCTTACATTAATATCACACATTATAACTCACCAGACTCAATTACACATTCTATTGCAGACTGTCTCTCAGTTCAAATATCTTAAATTAGGATCTACGGAGTCGGATAGGGAAAATATAATAATTTCAAACCAAAACAAACAACTGAATTAGCAGCAAACGTCATGGGAAAAACAAACAATCGCGTGACCTCGTCAATTTGGCGACTTTATTTACCTTGCCAAGCTTCTCCACGGGGATCATCGACGGAGGAGGCCTTTCCTGTTTCTCTGCTAGTCCTTGTAGTTCCCCACCAGACCCAGATCGCGACTCCCTCTTAGAGCCCCTTGGTGTGCTCGATCCGCTACCAGATTGGTCCCCACTCCCCTTCATCTCGTGGCTGTGATGGCCTCCCATCACTTATGAGCAATACTACACTAGTACACTGGGGATACACTACTATGCAATGCCTCTGGGCTCCGGGTATTTGTAAAATCAACCAAGATTCAATGCGAAACGAAACTGAAAACAGTTGTCACGCACCGTTTCACTTTTTGGAATTAGGCAGTGACAGCCAAGAGCTAGCAGCTGACGCCGGCTCGACTTCTGTCATTTTCAATGTCATAAAAGACTTGTGTTCTTATAATTTTTAGTTATGGCAACTGAATCCACTCCAGAACTAGGCACCTACCTCTTTCGTGTTCTTAAAGTAGCTACATAATGGAATTTTTGATCATCTATCGTTGAGTAACGATTTTCTTTAAATTATTAATACAGGCCGTTTCTTATTTCAAAGCTCAGAAGCAAAGAGTAAAGTAATATATCTCCGTAGGGAGGCGTGCTATTCACAAATAACAGGTGCAAGACAGATCTTTTTATTCATATAAATTATTACGGAACATTGTTAAAATTAAAACTTACTTATGATATTATCATAGATTAAAACTAATCTTAAAGCAATATACATCCGTGTTCTTTAAAACTAATAAATAATACCAGCCACCATTTCTACGTTGGGGTAACCACGACTTAAAATTGTAAAATGCTTTGCAGGACGTGCACCGCAGCGATTTAAATCATCCGAGCGCTGGTGTTCTTTATTCCTGCCACAACGGTCGCCAAAGTGCTTCGTAGACTCAATTGTAGGTAGGTAATGTGTAGGGAGTTACTAAAGATATCATGTACAATAATTCAAGTTCTTACAATATGCTGCTTCTTTTTCGACGTTTTATAGTGCCAAAATAAAAAGATTTTGATTTTGATTTTGAAATATGACATAATCATGTTCCTACAGATCCTTAAAGTCAACAGACGCCAAGACGCCATCACGCAACAGCGTGTAAGACGCCAACAAAAAGGGGCTTCTTTCAAACATGAAGTAAAAAACGTTATCGGGTACATGTTGATGGTAAACGCGCTAAAGAACACCGGTGGATACTCCGACACAAAGAAGTAAAGAGAAATTAGAGGGGTCCGTTTAAGCACTCCAGTTAAAGAAAACCTACTTAATGGGCAAGAATAACGTGGGCAGGATTCATTATATACTCGTTCAATATAACACTGGGATTGAACACAGAAGTTTTGGAATTAAAGCTTAATAAACTTTAAAATATTGCAGTATAATTTGATTTGTTTCTTACGTGGGCATAGGTGTGACTAGGCTTACGTTATATATGTATGTATCTATACTTATATTATAACATTTTAAGGAAGACTTATTTGTGAACTAATTGCAGACAATGATATATTACCCACTTTATAGCACTAATATACCGAAATTATGAATGCTAGGTATATACTACTATGTACTCAAGTCCCATTATACATTTAGCTCAATCACAATTTAGTTTCCAAATCACTGACGAACTTTTTTATAAATGACATCTCCCATGTATTCGATGGCCGTTTATCATACAAGGATAATCGGCACTTCGAATCGTCTCGCCGCCATCCTTCGCTGAGACACTTGTTGAAGGAAGGCACACCTCTGCTTACATTTTGTACACATTAAATAATTGTATGACACTAGTGGTTATTCTTAGAATATAATTGCGTTTAGGAACCTCTGTACTGGCATCTCCACCATGAGGGTGAGGGGTACCGCGATCGCATACGAGAGCCCACCCGTCGTCAGGACGTCTGCCACCTGGGGAGGGCATCAATCATTTAAAATACAGCTGGGGTTACTTCAAACTCCTACTATTGTATGTCATCGGTACATAGATTACGAGATTTGAATCTGTAATATTGGCTTTGCAGCTACCTAACCCCCAACCCCCCGAGTAGAAATGATGCAGTTGCCACCGAAAACGATTGACTGATTGCAATTTCAAAGAGAAATTGAATAGTAAGATAGTACTGACACAGAACTGTGACAAAAGCAAGAACTCACGATATCCAGTAGACTGGTGCTGAGGGGCTGCGGCCTAGAGGCAGCCAGCATCATGTTCACGCACCAGTGCACCAGCAGCACGGCCAGGGACATGCGCCCCATCGCGTGCCAGCCGCGCCACGCGAATAGCCGCGTCCAGAAACCTGAACGTACTCCATCAGTGAATACAGAGGGCCTTACAATCGTATACTTAGTATGAACACATCAACATCGATAGAATCACGAGTTAGAGTACCCAGTGGATCCGATGTGATTATATATTATGTTATATTTGTTATTTAATATATAAGGAACTCACGACGAAAAATTTATTATTATTATTTAAAGTACGAGTTAACGTACGGAACGATAAGTCGTGCTCTTCCAACTGGAAAGGTCATAGTAAGCAGGTTGGGTAGGCAACAGTTGTTAAAGTACCATTGACGCCATTGATCATGGTGAAGAGGAGCAGCGCGGCGAGCAGCGCCAGCACGGGCCGCTCGAGCGCCGTGAAGCCGACGGCGCCGACGCCGGGCTGCGCGCGCGCAGACCCGCTCATCAGGATCCACGACACGATCAGCGGAATGCCCCAGTGGTACAGCACCGTCACCCACTACGCATGCACACATCGGGCTATTGAGCTTTTATACCGCGCTGTCAGTCACTGTGAGGGGATGTAACTGAACAGCCGGCCTATCGTTTTAACCCACAAATAGCCCTACACTAAAACCTGCGTATAATTTTATTTTTCTGGAATAACACATTTTCCCGGCTAAAATATTTACATACATACATACATATCATCATGCCCAGTCCCTAACGGGGTAGAGCGCCAGTTCTCTCTAGACTTACATACCTCCTCATACATGCTCGTCGGTTTCGAGGGTTCTTGCTTTTTATATCTTTGCTTTGTTTATCTGTTTCGTCAATCTTTCTTCACTCATCCTTTCTATATGTCCAAACCAATGTAACATCTTTACAATCACGCCCTAATTCACGCCAGTTGATTTACGAATCTCTTCATTGCGGATTCAATCTAAGATCGCTACTCCGCACATTTTTTTTACTGCTATTTTACCGCTATTTTCATACTATAAATATGCCAAAATATTTTATCTATAAATAGTCAGTTATACAACAGGTATTGTTAATTGATCAATAATAGTTATATGCCAGGCTCCTTGTGTGTCGTACCTTGGAGTGGGCCACCTTGACGCCCCGCTCCTGCAGCTCAAAGTGTCCGTGGCCCAGCAGCTGGCCCACGAGCGCGGCGGGCAGGCTGCCCCACGGGGACATGTACAGCCACGAGAACGACGCCACCTCGTGGTACATGTTGCGCAGGTTCCTGGCGCACACTCTCGCCGCTCAAATGTCGTAAATGCCTTTGTACTCATATTTGATTGTCATACATCAAAGTTCGCCGAGCTCGAATAAAACATACGGCATACGCTCGATACTCTTAACATCACTAACGTTAAGATGATGATCTTGATAAGATTAAATAAGCTGAGATTAGAAAGACGTTATTTTTATTTGTCCCATATTTATGGTATCGATGGCTACATAATTATTTGCTGCATTTAGCTTTCTCCATTATATATAATAATATATAATATCCTCACGTCTACCCACAAGGGTCCCCGAAGGGGTAGGCAGAGGTGTATAGGTAATACCAACACACCCACTTTCCGCCAGAGGTATATTAGGTGCCAACGTGACAGATGGCGAGTCCATCGCCGTTACTCAAGCACGACGTATGCAGACGTATGCAGGTTTCCTCTCGATGTTTTCCTTCACCGCAAAGCTCGCGGTGTGGCTAATCACTGTACTACTGTTCTGTTTCTCCATTATGTAGAGAGAATATTATAATAAAGTAATCGTACTCGGGGTAGACGTAGTAGATCAGGGCCTTCCAGTCCATGACGTACGCCAGCGCCGCGTTGAACAGGCAGGTGGCCACCACCAGCGCCACGAGCGTGACCAGAGCGCGCGAGCGCAGCCGCCACAGCGCCAGCGTCAGCGCCGAGGACACTATGTACAGCTGCATGTCCGCAGCCAGGAACCTGACGCAATCCTGACAGTTACATACTGGCACGAGGGTCCCTCAGAATCATCAAACAAAACATGTCAAAGTAGCATACGACTCGCGTATTAAAGCGAGCAATACTAGAGGTAAAATTCGCGCTTTCCCTACCTAGTGAACGGCGCAGTTGCTGTGCTACCACTATATAAGTAGAACATATAACAATAAGCGAAAGAGGTATGTAAGTCTAGAGAGAACTGGCGCTCTATACTCTCTGCCTACCCCGTTAGGGACTTGGCGTCATGATATGTATGTATGTATGTATATAACATAACATACATATACACACATAACATATCTAGAAGTAGTGCCTAGAAGGCTTGGAAGGTGCAGGTATTTATGTGAAGTTACTTCGATTCACCACTTGAAGGATCTCTGCTGGTACTTGTAGATGTGGAAATTGTGGTAACAGTCGAGCTAACACTGAGTAAGAGCGTCTCTAAGCGCAGGCCACACGTTGACTTATGCTCAACGCATGTCAAGTTCTGTACATGAAAGATACAGTAAGTATCTCGTCCAATAAGGTGTACGCACCAGGTCTGCACCAAGCACAAGTCCTGCGGGTTGACGAGGTTGTGTACGTAGAGCGCGTGCGTCCAGAACTTGTCGCGGCACACGCGGCTCTCGGCCCCCACCAGCGCCGGCCACATGGGCCCGCTGCGCGCGCGCGGCCACCACGTCGCCGCGAACCCCACCACCAGCAGGTGCATGGGGCTGATCCTGCAACACACGCCGCCATGCTCGGGCCTGCCTCGGCGGAGGACTCGCGGAGTTGCTCCATCCTACCTCACTATGATATTACAGTTTGTTGGTTTCGCTTGAACGTACTGCTTTCAGGCAATACAAATGCAATATGATTATCAGCACTAATCGTATACATGAGTTAATCGCGAGAGATGCCGCGTGGCTTAGCTTGTAATATATATGTACTTGGTGTAACAAACAGATTATTGGACCTGTGACAGCTCCATACAAATATGTATCTAACTGTACATTGTGTTGTTATCGTAATTTATGTACTAAATTGGTATGTTTATGCCGTAATTATGTTAATAAATAAATAAAATAAATCTGTGGATCGACATTATCTGGACCTACTAATCGACGGAATACAAAATGTGCCTTAGCATTAAGTCCACCATTGTATTGTAATTGTGCATAAACTTTAAATAAATAAATAAATAATATGTATTGCCTGTTTTACCCGATATTGCATCTTGCATGAACACATTGAATATGTATAAATAAGTTAAATATTAATTTTCGAATTCTAATCAATTTAAATAATCGATTGAATTCTGCTTTTAAAGCCCATTTTCATTCACATATATGTTTAGCCTTCTAATATACATCTGTGTCAGTTGTATTAATACTAGAGCAATGCGTCAGTGAACTTCAGGCAGAAGACACGCCTGTTTGGTACTCAGTGCTGTGATCATTGACACAAAGTGATTGGCACCGGCCGGTATGTAAATCACTGAATATATATGTATGCTAATATTGGTTCAGTATCATTTAAATTATACCAGTTTTTCTTTTTTTATATCTGACATAAGAGGCCTCTAAATTAAAAAGCGACGCGCCCGGTTTCGCTCGGCCGCATACATTGGTTTATTATATCCCAAAAAAGGGCTGGGCAGCGTTTTAAGCTTTCAGACTGCTCCATCTTTACCGATATTTTCATCCATATTTCAATCAATTACTACAAAAGTATAACAAGTTATATATGCCTCACCTGAATCTCACTCGTAAATTGCTCTGTCTATTGGTGAAAATCTGATGAAAATATGTTCAGTAGTTTGTGAGTTTATTGCGAACAGACAGACAGATGCGGCTTTTGTTGCGGCGGACTTTGTTGTTCATATGAACAATATGTCTGTACTTTATAGTACAGACAAGACTACGCATAGCTGAGCGCCTAATTCGGGCGCGCTTTGTTTAAATGGTAACAACATCCTGAAATTACGGTTATGGTTCATCCAGCCATCATGTGCGTTTGTAAACGAAAAGCATCATTTAATGGCTATCTCACGACCCCGCCTTCCCCCGGGTTTTTTTTTTTTATACAACAAGAGTGGCAAACAAGCATACGGCCCACCTGATGGGAAACGGTTACCGAAGCCTATTTACGCTCACGATACTGAAGAATCACTTGCGCGTTGCCACTCTGTGTTCGGAGTGTTATAGTGTGTTGGCAGCATAATGGGTTTAATCCCTCTGCTTCCAACACAATGTAACAATCCTCCCCCCTCCCCAAGGAGCTCATTACTGGAAACCTTATTCACCGCGTAGGAACACAACACCAAAAAATTGTGTTATTTGGCTACGGACTTCTGTAAGGTGGTGGTCTGGTGGTCCTGTCCCAGTCGGACAGCTCCAAATTCGAACGGGAAACCCGTTATGCCCTACCTCTCTTATGCTTAGGCTCATATATAAAAGATCATATTTACGACTCTTTAGAATGTATCGGTTACTATAGTAGACAATTACCTAATGACCCTCTTGATGATACACAACGGCAGCATCCGGATGGAAAGTTGGTGCACCTTGGAGAGGAGCAGCAGGTTGTAGGTGAGCAGGAAGCTGGACACCACCACGAAGATCTGTACCACTGAGGTGCCGTTGAGGAACAACTTCAGCCAGGGCACGTGCGCCGCCTGCAATAATAGCACACCAGCTTTGCCCCGCTGCTACACCACTAGGTACATACCCGCGTATAACTCCATTACTTTATTTATTTAGGAGCAGCAAGCACACAATTTACAAATACGTCGTATTATGGTACTGTAGACATCAACGCACGACGTATTTGTAAATTCACACAACACAACACTCATCCCCAGAAAGAGATGTCACAGTTCCTTGTTGACACAATAAAAGTTAAAATAAGACTAAAAAGGAGCAGTATTGAATTCAGCATGAGTGTGTTGGTGTGTTTATATTTGCGTGTGTATAATTGCGTGTGTGTGTGTATGTGTGATTTGTTCGCATTGGTAGATTTGTAACAAAACGCATCCTGTGTGGTCCATCCGATTGTGATCAATAGTTTTGCCGGAGAAAGGAAGAAACTTTGTGCATATTAGTAGGACACGAAGCGTCTTTCACGGGGAGGCAGGTGTAGTACTGCGTCGGTCCTCTCTATCGTCTAAGATCCAATAACAAGGATAGCCAATTACTGCGCGCTGTTTACATAGAAGGTGCCTTACCTCCTCAATGACCCTGGGCTCGTAGTTGTACGCCATGACGTGTATGCAGGCGGCGTGGGTCGATATTATCAGCACCATCAGAAGCACCCTGCAGACAATGGGTGCCAGATTAATAATTTGTCAACACTGAAACTAACGAAAATCTGGCGGAATTCTTTCGTTGTACTGACGTACTCGTATAATACATGCAAGAATTGGTTAGTCTGCTCTGTCTACACTAGTGTGTCAGCTGTGATGTTGGTGTATACCTCACTCCTTGCACTGGCAGCAAGGCAGTCAGACGGGGGTCCCCATCCTCGTAGGTGGCCGTTAGTCGCCGCCAGTTGCTGCGCAGGGACCACACCGCAAGGTATTTGTTTTCTGTAACCGAATAGTTATCGAGTTAAATAATACGCTGCTCAGTTACCAGGGCAGTAACGTACATTATTGACTGATTACTAATTGATCATCATCTGCCTTAATAGCAACTACAAACATATAATACAGTGGTAACGAGCTCTTCTAACTGCCAAAGCAACCATGCTTAGAGGAGTTCTCTCACATCAGGAACAAAACACTACTCAATCCAATAGCAATGCCTTATGGCGCTATCTTCCGGAAGGTGGAGATTACTGTCAGGTATTACCCCAATCAGGCAGGATATCTGTGTCAAGCAGATAAAAGCTGAGACCAAGTTCATTGACCGATATGAAGTCAATGAATCGACTGGCCTATAATATATTCCACCTGTTATAAAACCAGTCTTGTGGACTACATTAGACCTCATCAATCATACAGATGCCATCGTGTAATAGTAATGTTGTGTGAATAGCTCACTTTTGTCGTCATCCTGCGTGAGGGCGTCATAGCAGGTGCCGATGGCGTTGCACGCTACCAGGGCCACGACGACGTACACGAAGATGCGGTGGGAGATGTCGAGGGGCTCCGGGTCTGTCTTCTGGACGTAATGCTGCTGCTGGTTCCTGCAGTACTGCAGCTCGTGGAGCGAGACGCGCAGGTCCTGGCCTCGCGCCCATTTGGCTACGCAGCGCTCGAAGCGGAGAGTTGTGTTGGCCTCAGAGGGGGACTTGGGGCAGCGCGCGCTCACGCAGTAGCCGCGGTGCAGGAGGGTGCGGTTGTAGTTGTTGGGGTCCCTTGAGTACTCCTGGCGGGTATACAGTGGCACTGTGGAGCTCTGGACATCGCTATCATACGTTACGGGCGGGTGGCTCTTGGTGTCACAGATATTCGATTTATATTGGGGGCTTATTTTAATGAATAAGTTGATTGCGTTGGGACCGGTAGCTAGGAGGGCCGACCTAAAACTGTTTTTGTCGTTAGCAGAGTTTATTTAAATAAATTTTTTTTTATATCATAAAGTGTATATTATAAAATGTTAACAAATATGTCCCCAACATATATTTCTTAATGTTTTTAGCATATTCCTACTTGTCGTGGACTCCCGTGAAAGTACAAATTTAATGCATACTCTCTCTTCACGTCTTCTCACGAGGGATTAGTCCCATTATGCTGTTAATACAGTATAACTCTCCGAACACGGAGTGGCAACGCGCAAGTGATACTTTGATATGCTGAGCGTAAATAGGCTACGGTAGCTTCCCATCAGGTGGGCCATATTCTTGTTTGCCACTCTAGTTGGACTCAAAAAGATCAAGGCCGTATTAAGGGAGGAATCCCTTAATACACTTCATACAAAAGAACAATATACAGCCAGTGACCCTGATATACAAATATTGGAAGTCCATTTTTAATATCGGTAAAAAACATAATGTTAATGACGAGTTTTTGTGATATTAACTCATTAATTCAGCTTACAATGAATAAAGATGTACACTAAGTCAATACTATAGGCATATGGACCATTAAATTCAGTTAAATCATTATGTTGTCATGAGGATTAATCATGCTTGTCGTATTAATGGACGACTAAATTGATAAAATATATATGATGTCCAAACGAGTGTATAATTTACTACATTACTAAATTATACAATGTGTGAATATCACATTATAGGCTCCTAAGTTACCGGTGACATAATATTGTTTGATCCAAGCCCATTACTCACATAAAGTGAGTGGGTGGGCTATGGCAACGTTTACTTGGGGACACTTGCCACCGGATCTGGAGTTCTTCGTAGTAGCAGTGTATTGTATTAAGGGCAGAGATGGAAAAATAAATGGTGTCGACGTGACAGATGTTAAATCAGTCTACCATTGAATGCCTGTGTGACCAATGTACTTAAGTGTGGAGTGTAGACAGGTCATTCATAGGTTCGGACTAACGGGGTGCCCTAACAACCCTAGTTTGTTTGTAATATTGAGACCACTCGTTCACCAAGACTGTTCTGTTTATTCTCCCCTGAACGTATTTTGATGGAAATTAATCTGGGGCTGGTGTGGTGCCCGCTTCAAAACAAGACAGCTGTATTGTTTCGTTTGGTATCTAAGTTGTTTGTTAGTTTGATAAATAACAACAACTATTTATGATCTCACACGGAAGCACATTTTATCGTATTTAGTAATATAATGATACCTTGAAGCAGACAATGAGCGAAGGCAAAGGGGTTTTTGTAAGGGATTCGCGCCCTTCGCCTCTTTGCCCAACAATAGATCATTAAAATATCAAAATTATTTTTATTAAAGTGCTATGACACAGAACGTGTGTCTTAGAGCCTTGATTGGCATAACAACCAACCAGTTTCTACTTATGATTAAAGAGGCTCTCTCTCTCCGACTACACATCTCGTATTCCATTATTTGTCGTCTTGTATAAAATAGTATTCCCTTCTCCAAAAGTGAATTTTATGTTCGTATGTACGTATTCCATTATTCGTCGTTTTATATCTTAATATCGCCATATCACCCATCATCGCTACAACATGTATACATACATACATATCGTCACGCCGAGCCCCTCATGGTCAGAGTAGAGCACCAATTCTCTCTAGATTTACAAATCTCTTTCGTTTCATCCACATTCATTAGTCTCTTAATACATCCCCGCCGGTGCCTAATATACATAATCCGTGAAATTCCGTTCTAGAGAATGTGTCGGCCGATATGACATCAAAAGGAGCACTTAACTAATAGATGTTAGGCTTACCTTCATCAAGTCGTATGTGCGGTGGGGCGTGACTGCGGGCGTAAGGTGGAAGGTGCCGAGGCAGTAGAGGCCGCCGGCGCGCGCCAGGCAAGGCTCGTACTCGTCCAGGTGGAACAGCCGCGGGAACCGGGAGTACTCATCATCTGGACGAACAATGGAGCATATATTAATCCGGTCAGCGACGCTTGCTCCATAACATAATAATTGTATTTGTTAAGGCAAGACAGTGACAACCGACGTGGTCTTAACAGACGCTGCGTATAAATTAAGACTTCAACGCGCTACTATGTATATTTTGTTATGTTCTTTGTGTGCGCAATACATATTTATTCCACCTAGAAATGTATGAGCAGAGGTATAATAACGCCCTCTTTCTCCGTTTCGGTCGCCTTCTCAAGCACAACTTACATCGAAAAACTCGGGGTGTGACAAATGAATACGCTAACGTGTGTTTAGATGAGACTGATTCGAACTCCGGCGATACATGTACATCATACATGTATCGCCGGAGTTCGAATCCATAATCGTGATTAAATAGTAAAATATTTCCAAGGAATGACAATATTTACTAATGTAGCATAATTATGTACATACATACAATGATCAGTTCTAATGCGGCCATAGCTGGTTATGTTGTCAATCCATATGGGGCGGTTGGCTGACTGCGGAAATAACAGCTCTTTTGTTGCTAACTATGTGTAAGCGGAATTTTGGACGAAAGATAAACCGTTGAGGGAGGCGTGAGGATATTATTATTACATATAAACTCCATGTACTTCAGCTTGATTACACATACCTAACAACCCATTCGGGCAAAGTTTTTTGATAAGCTGGCCTCAGAAAGTAGTTGAATCACCTTGCCCGATATAAGTATATGTAGAGCAGCTCACTGCCATGGCAATGAATTGCTCTCTTTTTAAAAACAATATGTATCTATTTTAAATGTTTTAAATTTAATCTTCTTATACTTCTACGTAAAAGGGAAACAATGTAAAATAAAAAGGAAACCGGGGAGTTTGCTTCGCATACACTTTTGAATTTGTTCTAATTTTTTTTCTCTGTCGATATTTTTCTTCGCCGTATATGCTTCGCTCGTGGTGTGACTCATACTTAAGTTCGGAAAAACTCATTGGAAGTGTCAGAATTCGAACTCGCAATCTTTGTATCGCAGTCTACAACTCGAACCATTGGATATATGTATAAAAAAATATAAAAAGAATTGTTTATTTTGTCGATTTTAATATAAATATCCGCTCAAAAAACGTAAAGAAGGCCAAGCCTACTAATGTAGGACACATTGAGGCCCTAATAAATTTTTGCATACACTTGTGTTTCGTAACATAATTTGGTATTCCAAATTTAAAACATGTAACTATCGCCAAAATGTTTCATGAAGGTTGCAACATATTTTCCTTTTTTTTTATGGATAAGTAGTCCAGACTCATGAGCGGCGGCCAGCACTCGGCGGCCAAATAACAATCTTTTAAGAATCTACGAACTGTCAATGTTATACGTATGCAAGTTTATTCCCGGTGTGTCATGTGAGCCATAGCATGACGTGCCACAAGTATTAATGCTACAAAAAATAGGCCCCGCTAATTTGAATATTTTTAAATAAAATAAAGTCGTATTATGACTATTGACAAAATATTAATAATTATATATGTATACGGACACAATTATCATACATCTAAATAAGAAATAATTAAATGTATATATTCATTATAATTAAAATATAGTAAACAGTGAAGTATAACATATATAATTAGATAAATCTGTTGACGGCTAACGCTGGCCCCGGATACCTCGTGCTCGTGTTTTCCCGCGAGATCAAGCCAGATTTTCTCATATATTTTTCATGATACCGTTTAAATTAATACCGTGTTAATGTACCACAAAATTTCTCCATTCCTCCTTAAAATGTTACTGGCGGCCAAATGTATTTTTCCACATAAATTAAAACCTTTCCGGTGATTAGTATCAAGGTGGCGCTAGTAGGTAGGTGTTGACGTATGTTCCCATTGCAAATGAGTAGTTCCCGCCAAGTTACCTGCTATCTACGTCAGCAATCCAAATACCCATTGTGATTATCGTATACAGAACTAGCTCTAGCTACGAACAGGGCCGGAGAGCCTCGTAGGTACCTATACTGCGGGAGCCGGGCACATGCATAGCCCTAGGCAACTTGGTATTTGCCACATCACGAATATTTAATTCAAGCGGTGTGATGGCCGTGAAGTAATGGCTTCAAATACAACAAAGAAATGAATCCGATCACATATATAGTTACGTGCTATTTAAATGCGTAAGCTCCGGCCAGCTCCGGCCGCGCGGCGTCCAATTTAATATTTTATTGGTTTTCAACAACATCGTATACGTAATTTTTATTCATTTCCATGTTTTTAAAAAGAGAACGGCAAACCGAACCCTTCTCGATTCGAAACATCGGGCAAGTACGAGTCGGATTCTCACGTCTAAGGCTCCGTGATGTGAGCATGTGTTTAAGTAGAGAAAATTATTTTGTATTTTCACAGCTATACTAATGCGACCGCTGTCCAGTCATTCGGAAGGACATTACCTTGACTGATACGGACCGTTCCAAAATTTTCCTTTATTGCAAAGTGCTCTAGAACTAATCTACACCTAGAACTTCCGGAAGTGAGTCAAATGCAATTTCATAGCACGCTTTATACTCCGAAGCTAGACTCATCCAATCACGGTATTGGTGGGTGCAAAATTCCAAAATTATCATCATCATCATCATATCATCACGCCAAGTCCCTAACGGGGTAGGCAGAGAGTATAGAGCGCCAGTTCTCTCTAGACTTACATACCTCTTTCGCTTCGTCCACATTCATCAGTCTCTTCATACATGCTCGTCGGTTTCGAGTACTCTTAACGTTCCCGTCCTTCAGAGTCCGATCTATTTGATCCAGGTAGTTGGAACGTGGCCTTCCTCCGCCTCTTCTTGCACACACTTTTGCTTTGTATATCTGTTTCGTCAATCTTTCTTCACCCATCCTTTCTATGTGTCCAAACCAACGTAACATGCCTTTCTTCATCTTTACAATCACGCCCTCATTCACGCCAGTTGATTTGCGAATCTCTTCATTGCGGATTCGATCTAATATCGTTACGCCGCACATTTTCGAAGAGATCGCATCTCGACTGCATTCAAGCTATTTTCATACTTCCTCTGACATACCCAGGATTCGCTGCCATACAATAAGGTAGGTACCAATATCGCGTTGTGGACAGCAACTCGAGCATTCTTGCTCAGACTTTTATTGCCCATCAACGCCGACATGGCTCCATTCACCTTATTTCCGGCAGTTATCCTTCTTTCAATATCTTTTCATACTTTCCATCTCGTGTGAACATGCTTCCAAGATATACAAATTCATTCACTTGCTCTAGAATTTGCCCATTTACCGATATAGCACACTCGGTCACTTGTTCATCTCTTTCGAATACCAGAACCTTAGTCTTGCCAGCGTTTAGGCGCAGCCCCTTCTTTTCACATTCTACTTTCATTATGGTAACTAGTGACTGCAGTTCGCCCTCTGATGACGCTAAAACCGCGTCATCGGCGTATAATAGGCAGTTGACCACTAAGTTTCCCATTTTCACTCCACATCCGTTCGTTCTTAGTGTCTCAGACACTCTATCTATCTACTCTATCTAACTATCTAACCAACTATCAGATATATAATGAACAGCCAGGCAGACATGATACACCCTTGTTTGACCCCCGACTCACATCAATTCTTCATCCAAAATTATATTCCGAGATATTACATCATCTTGTATATGGGTTCCACGTCCACTTCATTCGCACGTGCTATTTTTTGGGTTTTTGTCATGTCAACGTCGGACAATTAATCCTACAACTTTTTTCCTGTTTCCACTAATTAAATCTGTGTCATTTATATTATCATAATTTCTTCTCATTATAATTATGGGGTTCGAAATAAATACAAACATCAAATGGCAAACAAGCATACGGCCCACCTGATGGGAAACGGTTACTGTAGCCTATTTACGCTCCCGATATCAAAGTATCACTTGCGCGTTGCCACTCTGTGTTCGGAGAGTTATACTATGTTGGCAGTATAATGGGACTAATCCCTCTGCTGCCAACACATCATGTCACAGAATATGACAATTCTCCCCTCCCCAAGGATCTCATTACACCGCGTAGGAACACAACACAATTAATTGTGTTATTTGGCTACGGACTTCTATAAGCTGGAGGTCCTGCCCCTGTCGGGCAGCTCCAAATTCGAACGGGAAACGCGTTATGCCCTACCTCTCCTAGCGGCTGAGGTAACGACACTCGTAGTATGTATGAATAGCTTTTTAGGTGTAAAGTGGGAATTCTCAATAGAAATTGTTTGATGTTCTATGACTGGAGGGGTCTGCTCCTGATATTTAAAAGTAGCCGCTTAGTAAGTATTGCTACACAATCCCATCAAGCCAATTGCCTTTTCCCCTTTCTCCGACTTTAAGGCTATTTCACCGACACTTAGCGTTAGGTCCGTCTTAGGTCCGTATATTGTATCCTGCACGTCACTATCACACTCAATTATGCACAAACTATCAAAATACAGACCAGATTCGCGAAAATATAAATTGTATTATTCAATTACATTCCACAATAAAAAATCAGCTTTAGTAAGCGGGTAGTTGGAGATAACTGGAGTGAATGTTTACCGGTAATCCCCGCTGCGTGCGCAGCGACAGCCAGTACCAACAGAGGCGAGATCATGTTGCGCTGCAGCCGGTCCTCATGGCGAGGGTGTCGCGGGACTGGCGCGGCCTAATTATTGCCTACTTTATATAAACTAGCGCCGCCCCCCGCGCCGCCCCCCGCGCTGGGCTCGCCCGAGATGACCCGGTGTCCTTTTTACTAGGTTTTGCTTAATCACTCGTTTGATCATGAT
Organism: Drepana arcuata; assembly: GCA_016069955.1. Lineage (NCBI taxonomy): Eukaryota > Metazoa > Arthropoda > Insecta > Lepidoptera > Drepanidae > Drepana > Drepana arcuata. The sequence continues at coordinate 41,791 of JACCPG010001506.1, forward strand.
GTCAGTTCTCATTCCTGAACAACCACAACTGTGTTGAATACAATTGTCCTTCAAATACCTCAGGGTACCCACAGTAGATTTTTATGATATTATTTGCAAATAAGACAGACTCACTACAGCGTGACAAATTAAACTTTCATTATCTAATCTGCTCAAAAAAGCCTTGAAGCTAATTCCTATGGATCTACAGGCTCGTTTAATAGCGATATTGTTGTTTGTAGATAATCGCAGGCTTTCTCATATTACATTGGAAGTATACTGACACTGAGCAAGACACTTTCGTCTACATTCGTACGTCTTATTTACATACATCCTCACGGCTTCCCACAGGTGTCCCCGAAGGGGTAGGCAGGGGTGTATAGGTAGTACCCACACACCACGCCAGCACCGGCATACCAGCCCCCTAGAGGCTGGGCGCTCCGAACCAGCCGGTTCATTTACTTCAAATAAATCTTAATGTACTTAAATTATTCACAAGCTTGAGAATTAGTTATTTGAAATGATAGTATATCGCGACATGAGTTTACCCAATGTAGAGCTGACAGGCTTGGCAGTGAATATTGACGGCCGGTGCGGTTGATATGGCGCCGGGATAATGGCGCTGCTTTGTTGGGGCTGTCGCGTTATTGCCGTTAATATGATAAATGGGAGATATTGACTACGTTCAGGTTTTTACTGTAATGCTAAATTGAAGCAAATTGCCTATAAATCACAGCATTATTAAATAATTTATTTTTATTTTGTAAAGCCGTGGTGGCCGAGTGGTTCGAGCAGTTGCCTGCGACGCAAAGGTCGCAAGTTCGAATCCCGACTGTACCAATGAGTTTTTCTGAACTTAAGTACAGTGATTAGTCACACCACGAGCTTTACGGTGAAGGAAAACATCGAGAGGAAACCTGCATACGTCTGAGAAGAAATTCAAAGGCGTATGTATAATCGTGCTGGAGTAACGGCGATGGACTCGCCATCTGTCACGTTGGCCTAATATACCTCTGGCGGAAAGTGGGTGTGTGGGTATTACCTATACACCTCTGCCTACCCCTTCGGGGACCCTTAAGGGAAGGCGTGAGGATATATTATATTTATTTTAATTTTAATATAATTAGTTCATTAATGTTATTATTATTATTATTTTCTTTTAACATCATATTGGTATACCTACTGTAAGGATGTTAATGTGTGTGTAAATATATAAATAAAAAAAAAAAAATTGTGGCATTATTTGTCTTTATTTAACTTTACAATTATTTTAGGTTAGGTATTGAGGGCAATCGTTGCGCCCTGTTGGTACCCGCGGAATTTTTTTAATGATGCCCATTTTTGCAACTTTTTTTTATACTACAGCTGTGGCAAACTAGCATACGGGCCGCCTCATGGTAAGCGGTTACCGAAGTACAAGTTGGCGCTCGCGCATTGCTCACCTAAACGCAAATGTATATACACAATAGTTCGGTAATAAATGTATCATAGGAACACCGGAGCGGACCTCTAGATATATCGTACCCAGGGGTGCGGAAGATGCAATGCAATAAATAACCACCCACGCGAACAAAAGGACAACTGATTGTATAAGGCGCGGACCGCCAAAGCTCACACTACGTCGTGGCCCAAATACATTCATTTGGAACCGAACAGTTCAAGGTTCTGTTTGTCCTTGACTGAGAGCGAACGATCCATCGGCATGTGCGGCAGTGTGTGAGGAGCAACTGGGAAATACCTCCGACTATTATCTTAGTTTAAGGACACTGTGTGTGGGACACAATTAAGTACTCCCCGTGCGTCCGTGTGTCGCAAGCTCGCAATATCTACGGCGAAAGCTGGGCACCTGGACCATGCCATAGAGGAGTTAACTAGGTCATTAAAGCTGGGCACCTGGACCATGCCATAGAGGAGTTAACTAAGGCCATTAAAGCTGGGCACCTGGACCATGCCATAGAGGAGTTAACTAGGTCATTAAAGCTGGGCACCTGGACCATGCCATAGAGGAGTTAACTAAGGCCATTAAAGCTGGGCACCTGGACCATGCCATAGAGGAGTTAACTAAGGCCATATCTAACTCAACAACCCTTTTTGGGCAAACCGACTCCTTTACAGTCTACTTTAGAACAAAAACTTAATACAGGAACCACTCAATAAACAGCCGAAAATTAATTACAAATATAAAAGCTAGAAGTGACAACAACACTAAAAAGTTATTGCATGAATAAGAGACAACGTTGGGCCAATAGAGGCTAGGTAACCAAAGCTCCCAAATTTAAATGTCTCAAATCAGTGTCACGCGAGAGAGTGCCAAGAAGGCCAATGCCCCCTGCGTTGCCATGTTCTATGGTAATGCTGATTCGCTGAACGAAAGGTTCGCCAGCCCTCTTGTAATAACAGGCATCAAAAATTTACCTCGAGACCTCTTTATAAGTTTCAGGCTAGGTTTGAACAATTCACAAACAACAGAGATGATTCAAGAGAATTCCTCACCCGACGAATTCATTGCCGTGATTAAGGTACTTATCTACATCTACAAACCGAAGGTGGGAGAATGTTTAACTAATTCTTCGAGGTTTGTTGGTCAGGGACTGAGAGCCCCTGCGGTTGGGGGCCCAGTGCACGGCACCGACCAGCCCTTCGATAGCTACACCATCGTCCATAGAGCGATGTTTGTTATCGTAGCGTAGGAGCAGTCATCGTGAACTGAAAGCACTTGCGTCTTGATAGGGCCTAGAGGAGCCAGTATATGCTCAACTGATGGAGTGCCGGCCCTGCGGGCCCCGTCGTTTTTTTCGTTTCATGGTATTATGTGGCCCATCATTTGAGCGATGATGATTTGAACTAATTAACCAATAATAATATGCTCTCTAATGCGCAAACATTTGTCAAAACAGTTATCTACAATAATATGATTAATCTTCCAACATGCGACGTGTTAATAATGCAAATAAATGCTTGAATGCGGGGAGTTCTTTGACCTTACATGCCATCCAGTCTGTCATCACATTTTATGAGAATACAGTATTGTATGACTACATACATATACTTTTATGAATATACATTGATGGTCTGGAGTTCATAACAGTGAAGGAAGTCTGTCGCGGCCGCTGCCGGTAGTACAGGAAAGCTCGGATATGTTGGTGTTGGCGCGCCACTCGCGCGTGAGGATTTCCTTATGAAAAATAAACGGTTTTAATCATCAAATTAATAAACTGGTTCTTCTTTCTTTGGTGTTGGATTCTTGTACGGGTTCGGTATTCTTTATGAATACTCATGATGTTAAAATAACAAGTTATACCTACAATATTAAATATATTTCCTCCTAGGAAACATTACATTAACGCTAATATCGAGTTAAGATATTTGCTGTCCACTGTTATTCATCCCGATGGTTACTGCAGGAATACAAAAAAAAAATGTCTACGCGGGCGAAGCAGGCAGAATAATAATAATAATATATATCCTCACGCCTTCCCACAAGGGTCCCCGAAGGGGTAGGCAGAGGTGTATAGGTAATACCCACACACCCACCCAAGGCAGAATAATTATAAAATATTGTCTACGCGGGCGAAGCAGGCAGAATAATTATAAAATACAGCGCAAGCTGTCCGTCAATGGAACTTGCTACCCCAGAACATCAGACTGACAAAGACATTGAACTCCTTTAAGAAACTTTTATTTGAACACTATTTGTCTGTATAACTTGTTCATATATAAGGATATTTATGTATATGTTATTGTATGTATATAACGTAGGTATATGTTTTGTATTTATTCATTTAGATTGCTTAGTATATGTATATTATAGTAAATATGTATATTTCACCCGCTCAACTATCACACCTACCTTTTTCTCTATTTCTTTTCTCTCTTCACTTGGTTGCCTGGAAGAGATCACTTTTGCGATAAGGCCGCCTATTGTACCTGTTACGTGTTGTTCTCTGTTTCTTGTCATCCTATTTGTTTTGTTATTGTAGGTGTGTGATTGTACAATAACGAATATTATTATTGTTATTAAAATAAAGGTAGCATTGTCAGCTAATTACTTTTATAATTCATTAACAATATTATTATTATAATCCAAAATATAACCGGAACCCGCTGCCCTTGCCGCATGCCGTAATGAGTCCCGATCGTATAATTACCAATTATACTGGTGTATTCGTACTTTGCTCACAACTTCAGTATTCTTCACATTTATTAAGCTTTCTGAGCCTCGAGACGACCCAGCGGTCAGGCCCATGAAGCGCATTACATATTTGTTCAGTCAGCCCGTCGGCACCTAGCACTGTTGATAGAACTATCAGTTACTCCATCGGGAGCCATGATGGAGGAGGAGTCACGATAATGAGATGCTGAACACATGTGTTCGCAGATAGAAAAAAAAAATGCTAATTATGAATATATTATGGCACGGAGTCGTAAATAAAGTCAATAGTGCCCGCGGCCGGGCTCGTTAGCGCTTTATGGTTTGCGTTTAGATCCGCGACATCACCCTTAACGGGCTTGTGTGCCCGAGTGTCCGACCTGACGCAGCTGGACGTCAGCGAGGTGGACCACGAAGGAGATGGCGAGAAGATGGACTGGATACCAGTATTGGACAGAAACACCGGGAAATCATGGGGGGGGAGGCCGTGGAGGTACCTAAGTTGGTGCTCTACACGCTACGTGCTCAACAGTGGGATCAATATGAATGTTGATGTTAAGGTATTAATTAGAAAGGTGGCATAATCTTGTTTTTCTTTATACGGGTGGTATCATGTCCTTGGCGAGCACGCGGCGTGCACACCTCAACACGAAATGTATGAGAAAGGCAACATTACCAAACAGTAAGATGCGATAAGGCAAGGTGCCTATAGACAATAGCCTGTTATGATGGTACCATATGTTAAGGGCGTCTACTTGTGAAAACAAATAATCCATACCCTTCTACTAATGATAGTGCGGAGAGGTCGCCATTGACAACAAATACAACCCTCATATTAATAATAATTAATATCCTCACGCCTTCCCACAAGGGTCCCCGAAGGGGTAGGCAGAGGTGTATAGGTAATACCCACACACCCACTTTCCGCCAGAGGTATATTAGGTGCCAACGTGACAGATGGCGAGTCCATCGCCATAATATAGCCCTCATAAAGCGATAATTATGTATGGGCAGGAATTATTGATTAATTACACCACAGCCCACGGCTAATGGCATTATAACCTGCTCTTTTTAACATCACGCGTGTATTTGTGCGTAATTATTACAACCTGTAGTGGTATTTACATCATTATAGAATCGTTTCTGTTAATTCGGAAACAAATACTTGGTCGGACCATAAACAAACGTGATAAGAACTAAACAAATTAAAGTATGGGTGATCACCACTATCGTCACAACATTTCAGGCTCGGATTGTTTTATATCAAACTAACCAAAAGTCGTTATATCGAGCATAATTTATTTAATAGATCCAGTTTATATGTCTTCAGATATTATGAATGCAAAGAACTGGTCGCTGGATTCCGCTACCTGTTCTCCCATCGCCTTGGCATTCATGGCCGTTGTCTCCGGGCATTCCGCGTACACCATCGCCACCATAACCTCACCATCCACCATCAGGACGGGCCTTGGTGACTCTACCTACACATTCCGCGTACACCATCGCCACCATAACCTCACCATCCACCATCAGGACGGGCCTTGGTGACTCTACCTACACATTCCGCGTACACCATCGCCACCATAACCGCCGTGTCAGGACGGGCCTTGGTGCCTCTACCTACACATTCCGCGTACACCATCGCCACCATAACCGCCGTGTCAGGACGGGCCTTGGTGACTCTACCTACACATTCCGCGTACACCATCGCCACCATAACCGCCGTGTCAGGACGGGCCTTGGTGACTCTACCTACACATTCCGCGTACACCATCGCCACCATAACCGCCGTGTCAGGACGGGCCTTGGTGACTCTACCTACACTTAAGAGGGGGCACGAGCACATTCTTTTCATTAGGCCACAAAGGTGCCCCAGTCCAATCGAGAAAATTTTGTTGACATATAAGACCTTTTTGTATAAATGCAAAAGTTGGTGAGAATATTTGTTGCTCTTTCACGAGAAAATTACTGAACGAAATGAAGCCGAAGCATACGGTGCGCTCTCTCCATCTGTGGTGAGTGCATCATTTCTAGCGCGCATATCGGCTAACAAGCAACGCCATGGCTTACAATCGCCCGTTGCCAACTTTCAGGTAAGTGGAGAGCTGTGAATGTCCCCTATTAAGATGTAGAACCCTTGCTCTCTGCAGCAGCAACTTTAGTTAAGAACTGCTGGGATGTATCACAGTACCTTATACCTATTCAGGTTTAGCCATTAAACTTTCCAATGAACGTCCTTAGGATCTTCGTTAACCTTACGAAATACGGATTAAAGGGTAAGTGCCATCATGTAGTTGTGCTGTGCGAATAGCGATATGGAAATAATATACTCATTATTGCGGGTAGGTCGAGGCCTAATTAGTCACACCTAATAAATACATATACGTTTGGCCGTATTGTCGACATTGTCTACAATGGCGCCGAGACCTTGGGCCGCGAAGCTTACGTCGGCAGCTACATATTCCAATATTTTGGAAGTTCTCTTTTTTGGCGAACGATATAAATACGTCTATTAAATATTTATGTGGGATCGAATTAGGCTCATGTTCGGAGTGAACTTGACAAAGCCTTATCTGATTCGGGGCCTTTTATTGTTTGTTTGTTTCTTGAACTCATTGACGGTATTGGATTTAATTGCCGATGTAACCTTACGCACTTGACAATATATTTAAAATAATTCACAAGATAAGAATTAGATCAATCATAATATGGAAGTAGCTGCTTATTTATATTTATTTTTTATTTACTAGCTGTCCCGCCCAGCTTCGCATGGGTGAAAATTTACATACATACATACATATCATCACGCCGAGTCCCTAATCCTAACTTAGTTATCCAGGTAGTTGGAACGTGGCCTTCCTCTGCCTCTTCTTGCACACACTTTTGCTTTGTATATCTGCTTCGTCAATCTTTCTTCACTCATACTTTCAATTAGTATTATAATGCAGCAGCACGCCTTGCTACAAGGGTACGGGTTTCATACACATGTAAGTAATCTTCATTTTAACTAAAACATTTGTTTATTTTATACAGGAAGTACTGCTCAGACTGGTGAGTAGTTCGAAACAAGATAATTAACAATTTTAATGAGCAATTCATGTAAAGGTAGGTTGAGTGGGTTGAGTGTTCTCGAAGGACCGCGTCCAACGTACTTGGATATATATATATATATATATATATAATTGACATTAAAGTATTCTTATTTGATTTTATACCATCTAGCCATTTGATGTGTGGCATACCGTCACCTGTTTGTCCAGTGTCCTTCCGGCACTACTGCGTTAACCAGCGTAATATGCTTTTCTTCGCCCCTATACCTATTTCCTCCTGTAGGGTGTAATCCTTCATTCATTTATAATGCACGTCAGTCGCTCTTTGTACCCTGTATTGCTGATTCGTTGTAAATCGTCACACGTGTCCTTCTTCTGCACACTAATTTCCTGTGAAGTTTGTATTATCGAGAGTCAATTCTGGTCTCAGGGATAACAATTGTTTATTCGGAAATTTTCTAATTTATTAATTAGGGTATATATCTTTTCAGGTTGAACCCACCGCGATACATGACTCACGCTATTGTAGGTATATGAACCAAAACAATGTAACTTTAAATTAGTAGGTACAGTTATTGCTTACTAGCTGAGCCCGCGACTTCGTCGGCGTGGATGGCTTTTCTATCTTACGTAAAAATTATTATTTTTTCAATAAATAAGTATCCTATGTTACTTCTTATACCTCCAAGAATATATGTAGAAAGTTTTATGATTATCGGTTAAGTAGTTTTTACGTGAAAGCGTAACAAACAAACTTACATTCACATTTATAATATTAGTAAGGATTCATTATTTATAATATTATCTATACAAATAAATAAAATTGGAGTGTGTGTTTGTAATATAAAAAAACACGTTTTACTAAATGTATATGGATGTATACACGGTACATATACCAAAAATTATTTTTTTGTCCTTCTGTCTGTATATCTGTCTGTCTGTTTGTTCCGGGTAATCTCTGAAACGGCTGGACCGATTTTTACGGGACTTTCACTGGCAGATAGCTGATGTTAAAACGAATAACTTAGACTACTTTTATTTTGGAAACTGAACAATATTTTTTTGTTTAATTCCACGCGGACGAAGTCGCGGTCACAGCTAGTAAACAATATTTAATAGAACTACTACGAATTCACTCCAATTGCAGGAAAAGATGTGAATTCTCTCATTGAGTTCGTTGACCGTGTGGAGGGCTCGAGTGAAGGTCGTTTTGGCCTCCAGCTGGCTTCTAGCTGTTGGGACGGCTGACGGGGACGGGCGCCGCCTCAACCACTCCACACGTAGCGACTCGGCACACAGATATTGATTCATTATTGTGGAATATTTAAGCATATAGAAATCTAACCTGTGGGTGCATTTCACCCAAATTTACTCCCAGAACTCAGAGGTAAAAATATGATTAAATTCCGTTCGGCCGCTCTGGTGTCAAAATCAAAATCAAAATCACAATATTTTATTCAACATAAGGGACACAGGGAACACTTATTGAACGTCACGTTTAATATAGACTAAAGTTACCACCGTTTCCAAGAAAAAATACCTGCCAGGAGCGGCGAAAATGTGATTGAGTAACTAACATCCTCACAAACTACCATAAAGTATATATAGTATAAGTAAAGCAACCCAGAGGAGGCCAATGTCAACAATATTTGTTCCTCAGAAACTTATTGCTTGAAATATAACAAGCATAATTAATATAGTATTCCATGTTGTTAGTTGCTTGTTGTTGGCAGATATGGGGAACGAAGCGCCTGGAACAATATTAATAGCAACAAGAACTTCCATGTTTGTTTACACAATCACGTACAGGCGCTTCAAAAGAGGTTCACTCACACTATATGCAATCAGCACATTCTTTTTGATAAGCAGATAAATATATAAATTAATTTTTATTCAGGCAACATTATTACGTCGGAAATGACCAAATGTCAACTAATATTATAAAGAGAAAAGATAAAATATTTTTTGTCTGTTTGTTTGTTAGGATTTAACGCAAAAACTAATCGACAGATTGTTTAATTATTTTACTTTGTAGAATAATATTAGAAAATAAATCTTATAATATAATTATCCTCATACTCACGCCGTCACACAAGGGTCTCCGAAGGGGTAGGCAGAGGTGTATAGGTAATACCCACACACCCACTTTCCGCCAAAGATATATTTTAGGTGCCAACGTGACAGATGGCAAGTCCATCGCCGTTCCTCAAGCACGACTATACATACGCCTTTGAATTGCTTCTCAGAAGTATGCAAGTTTCCTCTGGATGTTTTCCTTCACCGTAAAGCTCATGATGTGACTAATCACTGTACTTAGTTCAGAAAAACTCTTTGCTCCAGTCGGGATTCGAACCTTGTGTCGCAGGCAACTACTCGAACCACTCGGCCAACACGGCTAAATTATAAAAAACAATATAATAATAGTGTATAGTGGGTGTGTGGGTATTACCTATACACCTCTGCCTACCACTTCGGGGACCCTTGTGGGAAGGCGTGAGGATATATTATTATTATTATAATATAATAATAGGAAATACTACATCTTCACTAAGTAACGAAGGCTATATTATCGTAAGGTTTGATTTTATATATAACAAGCGACCCGCCCCGGCGTCGCTCGCTGCTATGTTATATATATTATGTAAACCATCGCGGACTCTTTTATCGATCTTTTTAAGATATACAATTGTGTAGTACATTTATTAGATCCATCTCGTAAGGTTTAGCCAGCGATAGCGATTGCACAAAAAGCACAAACATATGTTTGTTATGACATCACATTACTAATATTTGTTTTTGGCTTTTCTGTACTATGTATGTATTATACTTATTAAACCTTCCTTTTAAATCACTCTATATATTGCTTAAAACTGCATTAAAATCAGTTGGATAGTTTAAAACCGAACAGACAGCGGAAGCGACTTCATTTCATACGATGTTAAGATATAATATACATCTTGTTTGTTTGTTAGTTTAAGAAATTAACGATCAATTATTATTATACATAAAAACATAATATGTAATACCTACCTACATTTATTCAACTGCTCTGTCAGAAGCTTGAGGTCGCGGTTCGATTCCCGCTGAGGGTAAATATATTTGTGTGATGAACACGAGTATTTGTACCGTAGTCTTGGATGTCCTATGTATGTATATACTAGTCACCTTTCATAACTCACTCGTCATTAACCTAACCACCTGGCCTGCCTGTCAAGCGCCCTGCGGGGGTGCTGGGGCAAAGTGCTGGACACCTACAGTGTGCCGCCCTACACAGAGGATGGCTCTCGAGTGGCTTAATGGGTGTTAAACGCAAACAACTGCAGCGTGAGTCCAAGTAGCCCCGTTCCCCCAGGTGGGTATCTGTGACAGCGGGCCACAGAGCCACCGGCGCTGCTCGACCAGTCCGACCGCTGCTTACGTAAACATTCACTATTAGCAATACTCGGCCCGAACGATGCAGGAAAATATTAGATTAAACTCTTGCAATGGCGCTGCTAACTCATCGCCGGCAGACTTTGTATCGAGAGCAATCGATTAAACTCATTAGTAACTGATGACACATGCGCCAAAATAATGGGGGCGACGCGTCAGCTGCTCCTTAAAATACCCTTTAGGTGGCAAGTAAGCATGCGGTCCGCCTGATGGTAAGCGGTTACCGCTGCCTATGGACGCTTGCAACAGCAGGGGTATAGCTCGCGCGTCGCTCATCAAAGACGGGATCACGTGTTGGGTATATAGAATGGTGTCTACGAACGCTATATTATATACTATATTATACATACATACATACATACATATCATCACGCCAAGTCCCTAACGGGGTAGGCAGAGAGTAAAGAGCGCCAGTTCTCTCTAGACTTACATACCTCTTTCGCTTCGTCCACATTCATCAGTCTCTTCATACATGCTCGTCGGTTTCGAGTACTCTTAACGTTCCCGTCCTTTAGAGTCCGATCTATTTGATCCAGGTAGTTGGAACGTGGCCTTCCTCTGCCTCTTCTTGCACACACTTTTGCTTTGTATATCTGTTTCGTCAATCTTTCTTCACTCATCCTTTCTATGTGTCCAAACCAACGTAACATGCCTTTCCTCATCTTTACAATCACGCCCTCATTCACGCCAGTTGAATCTCTTCATTGCGGATTCGATTATATTATATTCTCACGCCTTCCCACAAGGGTCCCCGAAGGGGTAGGCAGAGGTGTATAGGTAATACTATATAATATATAATCGAATATATATTATATTCGATTATATTATTATACTATATTATGGGCACTTGATTAGTACAGAGGCTGGGTCAATAGCACCACAGGCATGAGATAGCGCTGGTCACTGAGCGGCCGCGGGCATCAGCTTGGGGACATTGCACACTTGCAGGAAGCAGATAGGGACTCCCTATCGGTAAACACATACAATGTTACCATTTGGATACGAACTTACAATATTACACGCTTACATGAAACAACTACCCCATGATGATATGCATACATGTATATGAAACAACATAGCTACAACCATTGATATAAAAAAACCTTTTTTTATATCAATGGCTACAACACATGTCTGTCGCCGGCGGGAACGGAACCCGAGACTATCACACACACTTAGGCCGGAAAGTCGTGTCCTTTGGGACGGAAGCGCTTTTCAGGTTACCCACAAGCATTGTACCTGCAGTGAAGTGTGGAGAAGGGGCAGGCACCGATTAATTATATTTTTATGATATATCCAACTAACCGATCCCCGGCGTGTTACCCACATTAAAATAGCAAGCCTACATCGTCTAGTAGCTAATTGAACGCCATCTAATTTATCAATAGCAAACGACAACCATATGATTTTGTATTTTAATAAACAAAAATCGTCACAGCTTCTCATCGGCTACTCCGATTCCGATGATACCAGCCATGGAGAAGCGATGGAGAAGAACCGGAGAGAAACTCCATAAAATAATGGTATAATTAGGTAGGTTCTTGGTGATTTTATTCTGAAACTTTTAGTAGAAAACATGTGCTGTCTGCCACCCACTTTAATAATTAAGCCCATAAATATCAATGTACAGAGTACAGATACTTACTGAATGTCAACAATAATCATAATAAAAAAAAAGTTATTTAAAAGTTCAATCTAAAAAATTAAATTAATGATTTGAGTTTGGAACACGAGGCGCCCTCCAGTAGTACCTCCTAATCGTGTGATGATGTCCATGATATTGGCAACTGTAGTCGCCGGCATCGGCAAACTGAAGTGTGACCTCCGCGCTTGCGCCCAGTGACCTGAATGGGCATATCATATGATACTTGGATGTGTCTACTTACTGGGTTATTTGGGCCACCTGATTCTGTTTTTTTTTATACTTTAATATTAAGACTGCTATGAGAAATTACGCGGATATGAGATGATTATTTGTTATTTATTACAATGCAGAAGCCGCTAATATGTAATCGATGGCCGAGTCCTAAGCGAGCGTGATCTCAGAAATGAAAGGCCGGTCACAGCAGCGGCGTTACGCAAGTGTAGCGCCGCGGCCCGTAGCGCCCCGCCACCAGCGCCACCCCCAGCGCCAAGCGCCAAGCGCCAGACGGCCGCGCCCGCGCCCCAGTCACCCAGTCCAGTGAGTGCTCAGTGTGCACCATGACGCCGCCTGTGGCCCTCGCGTTGCTGGCGCTCGCGCTCGCTGCGGCGCCCGCGCATGCGCTTGCGCTCGACGACATCTCCGGTACGGTGCGGTGTGCTCGTGGTGGTGTGTGGGGGCTTGTGGTGTCGGGTGGGCTCTCGGGCTGGTGGGGCTGTGCACATACGGCCCACCAGAATGATACTTCTAAGGGTTTGCTCTAAAAGGGTTGATAGTTTTTATTAACAAAAATATTTTCATAGAAAAAATAGTTCTCCATCAAAAGTCGTGTATATTTACCCGCTATGAAATGATAAGAAAAACTAAATTTGGATAACAAATAGCATTATGCAATAATAAGCCGTGGTTTTAGTTATTATATTAGTAAAGTAACCCTCGAGGGCCCCAAGGAGAAGGTGGAGATGTAACGTCACCCTCTCCCGCCAGTGATAGCTTGGCAACAGATGGCTGAAAGGCTGCAACGAACTCGTGGCTCGCTCGACATTAAGCTCGACCTTACATACGACTTTGAACTTCTACTCAGATGTATGCAGGTTTCCTCACGATGTTTTCATTCACTTTCAAAGTTCGTGGTGCGATTAAATATCAACACTCACTAGTACAGGGATTCAAACTTGCAACCATTGCGTGTATGGTGACTAATAGGACTTCACATCCAGCGCGTCTCATGGTATTTCCAATTTTACAAATAAACAACATCAGATAAGGTATTGATTTTGTTGTCAGTTAAAGAATAAATAATCCCTTGAGGCCGATGGAGCTCCCCGGCAGGAAGGAATGCTGTGCTCGTGTTCGCCGCCCACTCCAAATATATCATGCCAAAGGCACTGTGGCGAAGGCAAAATGAGGCAATACCTCCACGGCACGGAACATCGCAGCCAAATAGCACTGCTTCCCGTAGTACCGTGTTCCTGCGGAGACTTAAGGGGCCATAAATCCATATATAGTCGTGCTGAAAGGAACTGTTTCAGGTCCTTGCTGCTAGCACAGTAACTCCACGCATATGGTCGGCAACGCGCAAGCTATATATCTCAGGTATTTCCCGCGTATTCCTCATGACTTAAACAGAGTCTTCGAATAGAGTCATATGACAAAAAGCTAGTCCAGAGGTTATCGAGTTAGGAAGATCACTCTGCACATCGTAGCATGGACAAGTGGTGTACATTACACTTTTCATATGCATTTTCTTCACGCACTTACCCACAAGGGTTCCCGAAAGGGTAGGTGTGTAGGTAGTACCCACACACCCACTTTTCGCCAGAGATATTTTTAGGTGTCTACGTGACACACGCCTTTGAATTTTTTTGTCAAACATATGCAAGTTTCGTCTCTATGTTTTTTTCCTCCATCGTAAAGCTCGAGGTGTTAACTTAAGTTCAGACGCAAAAATTTAACTAAAACTAATTGGAACAATCGGGTTTCGAGCTTGCACTCTGTGTTGCAGCACCTACTTCCTACACAGCAACTACTCGAACCACTCGGCCACCACGGCTCTCTTAATATATATGTATACAATACTTTGTCATATCATTAAATATTCGGGAAACCACTTAAGAGCCTTATCATATAACATTACTTCTTGCCCGGCAGGACATTTCTGGCTCTCTACCCGCCCCTGACCACCCCGGGTCTTAACCCAACACTGTAGGTTTTTCAAATTGATGACACTAAAATGGTGTCACAGGATAAAACAAAGAACCTCCTTTTATATAATTCACACTTAATAATAAAAATCATTATTTCAGTCTTTATTTATTTTTTTAATTATTTCCAATTTCAACCTTTCCGTCTGAGTCCCACTTTCTTAATAATCAAATATTAAAACAATATAAATATTTTAGAGCATTTAATAAAGTTAATACGGTTGTATGAATTCCCTGTGCCCTAAAGGTTTCCAAGATAAACAGGTGCGGCGAAATCCTACGATAAGCTTTGAACAGAACTCAGGTCAAAGCATAGTCCATGTAAATTTTTATGAACACGTGTCCAGGCCGTTGTGATGATACTCTGCAATGTTATCATTAGACACAATGCCATATTGGACGACGTCACACGTCTGCCTACTGGTGGCTGAGTGTTACAGCGTGTGTCAAATCATTTGGAAGCTGCCATCTATTGCAGGAATATCAGGTGACAAATGTTAATTACACCCTTCGAGATAATAAAGGGACGGAACGCTAAGAGTATCAGCATCTGGCGAGCATGGAGGCGCTGAGAGATGGATGGGCGTGGTTGAAGCGAAACATGTCTAGAGAGCAAAGCATCTCTTCTCTCCGTATGGGAGTCGCCGCATGATATCTCTGCATGAAAGTTGACATTATCTAACGATATCGTTAGTAAGTGAAGCCTCACATGCCTGTTACTTTGTAAGATCAGTGACAAAGTGTTAGATGTTTATGTTATCGTAACTCTCGTTTCCTGAAGCCATTAATGTCTTGTAATAAATAACGAGAGGCCAAATTATGAGTTCAAATGGTGTGTTACCCCTGGGGTCATTGCTGCGGCGTATATTAGGTATATATTGTCACCAGCAATGACTCACTACTACGGGACATTGTAAACACGATTATTGTCAACAACCGTCATGACACTTCGTGGGGGTCTCAAATTCAACTCGGCCTCAATCAATTCATTAATCAAAGCAACGACTTGAGTTGAGAAAGAAGAGGCCCACCATAGAAGGCTGAAAATACATTTACTTACAGCATGCAACCGTTAAATGTAAATACTTTACTAAATACTACTCTAGTGTCTGTATCAGAGGCTACAATACTACTCTAGTGTCTGTATCAGAGGCTATAATACTACTCTAGTGTCTGTATCAGAGGCTATAATACTACTCTAGTGTCTGTATCAGAGGCTACAATACTACTCTAGTGTCTGTATCAGAGGCTACAATACTACTCTAGTGTCTGTATCAGAGGCTATAATACTACTCTAGTGTCTGTATCAGAGGCTATAATACTACTCTAGTGTCTGTATCAGAGGCTATAATACTACTCTAGTGTCTGTATCAGAGGCTATAATACTACTCTAGTGTCTGTATCAGAGGCTATAATACTACTCTAGTGTCTGTATCAGAGGCTACAATACTACTCTAGTGTCTGTATCAGAGGCTATAATACTACTCTAGTGTCTGTATCAGAGGCTATAATACTACTCTAGTGTCTGTATCAGAGGCTATAATACTACTCTAGTGTCTGTATCAGAGGCTATAATACTACTCTAGTGTCTGTATCAGAGGCTATAATACTACTCTAGTGTCTGTATCAGAGGCTATAATACTACTCTAGTGTCTGTATCAGAGGCTATAATACTACTCTAGTGTCTGTATCAGAGGCTATAATACTACTCTAGTGTCTGTATCAGAGGCTATAATACTACTCTAGTGTCTGTATCAGAGGCTATAATACTACTCTAGTGTCTGTATCAGAGGCTATAATACTACTCTAGTGT
>JACCPG010001507.1:0-21855 GCA_016069955.1 Drepana arcuata
GAGCCTGCAGCATAATGATCGCAAGTTCGAATCCCGAACTTCACCAATGAGTTTTTCTGATCTTAAGATGAGAGTGATTATTCACACCACGAGCTTTATGGTAAAGGAACACATCGAGAGAAAACCTGTATACGTTTGATAAGGAATTCAATGTCGTGCTTGAATAACGGCGATGGTCTCGTCTGTCACGTTTGGACCTAAATTATATCTCTGGTGTGTGGGTACCACCTATACACCTCTACCTACCCTTTCGGGGGCTCTTACGGGAAGAGGTTCATAAATTAAACAGGTGTGAAACATAAAAAAGCAACCAAGTCAGGAACCTCCCATTATGAAGTCGGTTCAAAAGACAGATCTTTCACAGTATTAATGTGACCATAGAGGTATTTCGACATCTGCCTGGCGGCGTCCCGTTACCATCTCAAGGATACGACTTTTACAATACAGTAAAAGCGTATTTCTTTTGAATTACGAGTCTATATTGAGCTTTAAGTGCAATGAGCGGCCCTCCAATGATCAAAAAATTCTTCCTTCTCAAGTGCCGACATCTTTTGGAGCTAAAGCGATGCTAAATATTCAAAATGTGAAGGTGAATTATATTGTTCGTTTATTCTTTCACTTCTTAACTAATCTACCCATCATAGGTAGGATCCTTATCCAGGCTTAATCTATGCACTCAGATTTACATCAGCCAAGCATACGTCGAGTCCCGTAGGCAGAGAGAGCGCCAGATCTCTCTAGGCTTCCCAGACCTCTTTCACGTTGATATGTATGAACTTTATTCTCCTTAATTTTTTTTCGATATCGAATGCCCCACTCCCCATCTGGAGGCAACGCGAGCATAAACCTCTTGTTTACAACTATACTGCTATAAAAACATAACAACCAAGAAGTATTGAGAAGGTAAGATTTTGGCGGGAGTGCACAAGGCTACCTAGTATGGCGATCACCTGCGCGCCACCTGCCGCACATCTGACACAGATGCAGTATAGTGTGGGGAAACATTTGTCGATAGATATTCGCAAAAACATTTATTTATATGGTTGATTTTAAATTGTACAATAAGTGGTTCGAGTAGTCACCTAATACACAAAGATCGCAAGTTTGAATCCCAATTGTATCAATAAGTCTTTCTATACTTAATCTCAGTGATTAGTGACATCACGAGCTTCTTGATGAAGGAAAACATCGAGGTGTGCACACCTGTGCCTACCCCTTCAGGGATCCTTGACGGAAGCAGTGAAGATATTGATATACTATATTTTTACTGCTTACTGCTCAGAGAATGTAACAAAGACACTTGTCAGATGCAGCTGTCAGTACACAATCAGTCGATCAAGCAGGAGATCTACATTAGACGCAAATTGGCAAAGCTATTTTAAAGGCCTGTCATGAAACATGACAGTATGACAGACCATTAAATCAGCTTTCAGCGGCATTCAGCGTAAAGAACGAGTGAATAAGTCAAGTACAACAGTTGAATATAAATAATACATATTTTTTGCATTATTTGTCGAAAGAGAACGCATGTTTTCAAAACCATTTACTAACAGGTGAATGTTTTTTAATCTTATATACCAAATAAAGCTATTAATGCTTTTTATTTCCAGTTTGTAAAAGAAAAAAACCTATATACGTATAGTTACACTGAGCATTTCACGCGGTAGGCAGAGAGAGTAGAGCGATAGACCTCTCTAGACTTTCTCGAATAAAAAAAAAGTGAGTTCAATCGCATTACGGCGCAGCGTATAAAAAAAAAACTAAGGGAAATCCCGAAAGCATTCGCGCTATTTAATTTCATGGTTGGCATTGACTAAGCAATGTTCGTGAGGAAACTTTAAATATTCCATCAAAAGGTTAATAGATCAGTACTCATTGAATTTCACTTAATAGGATTATCGATTGGCTCATTGCTGAACGAACTGGTTTTGGTCGTGACATATTGTAATGACTAATCTTCATTGATAAAACATAACTACATATTTGGTATCGATTATACGAAACTAATCATATTATAGTAGCCGTGGTGACTATGTAATTTTAGTAGTTGCCTGCGACACAAAGATCGCAAGTTCGAATCCCGACAGTACCAATAAGTTTTTCTGAACTTAAGTACAGTGATTAGTCACACCACGAGCTTTGTGGTGAAGGAAAACATTGAGAAGAAACCTGCATACGTCTGAGAAGAAATTCAAAGGCGTATGTATAGTCGTGCTTGAGTAACGGCGATGGACCCGCCATCTGTCACGTTGGCACCTGAAATATATCCGGAAAGTGGGTCTGTGGGTACTACCTACACACCTCTGCCTACTCCTTCGGGGACCCTTATGGGAGGGCGTGAGGATATAATAATCATATTATAAGTTCAGAAAATACATGTTTGTGTAGTCGGCATTCGATCATGCAATATTTGCGTTGCAGACTACGCGAGCCACGCTTATATCGATCATAATAATATTTTTTTTTTGCAAAAACATATTATATTATATATTATTATTATTTATATATATATATTATTATTATATATATTATATATAAAAACATCGATAAACTAAGTTTGTCAAGCCCTACATAGAACTCTTCACACATCTCAACGCATGATGAATGCGCTTTACGCTGCGCTCGCAAAGTGCCCTAATTATTGTACATTTAAACGATCGTAAAATAAAGCGATTTATCCGCTTACCTGTCTAGATACACGATTGATTAATTGCTAAATGGTGTAATTGTTTTAAGGAATTTTAAAAGTCAGACATACCTATTCGGCGCGCGAATATATTTGCAAGCTTGTTCTTTTAAGCCGTATAAAACATTGTGAGCGATTTACCAGAAATTGCTTTTGGATAATCGGAATGCGAGACGTGTCTTTGGGTTTGGTCTCAAGTCTATTATTAAACTCTTTAATATTTGTACTTGCACATTATTTGATGACACAAAATATTTTTTTCTGTATCTCTAATAAAGCGATAATTAAATATATATTCTGATAAACAAATTCATGTGCTTACTTAGATGTCAAAATATTAATAAATAAAACTAGATAAAAAAAGTTTTTTAAGGACGAGGATCGAATCTGCACCCATCTACATATAACCTTTATGCACGGCACCTATAATTTAGATAAAATATGTTCGTTAATTCTGCACCCGTTTGACAAAGGAGTATTCTATTGGAAAGTTTCCCACATTTTACATACCAAATGCCTTTTGTAAATATCATTTCTTGTTTTTCAATTAAAACAAACATTACCAAATTGCGTGTTTCAATAATAATGAGCAGTGAATGTAATTAATGAATGCACATATTGTTCACGCCGAATTGACATAACACAGTTATGGCGGAAGGGCGATACGAATACGACAAAATCAAATATTGATACATTCTATGCAGCTGCACAAACAAAGTAGTGACATCTCAATTTCGTGCCTTAATGAGGCTGATGGCTGCAGGTTGGTATTGTATTTGTGACTATTTTATTGAAATTTAAATTTGGAACATTGTTCGGAAATTTAAATCTAGAACTTTATCTTGATTTTTTTTTTATTTATATTTTTTATTTAGAACTTTGACACAACGGTGTAGTAAGTACTCTTTTGAGATTTTTTTCTTAATTTCGTCCATTATTACAGTTATTTTACTTTAAATTACTTACAACTCGTAGTGTAGTAATCATGTATCGTTACATAAATAACTTCTGAAAAATACTGTTTACATAGCTCCCGCGGGTTCAACGTCCTATCATCAACTTTTAAAAAACTAAGTACACAAATGATGGTCAACATTATCAGATAAGAACTAGCGGCGCCCATATTATATTGCTCTAGGGTTCAAATCGCAAATAATGTATTTTTTTTTAATATACTGCAATCGGAAGTGACGTCGCGACGGATAAGATAATATTGACAAAATATCACATTATTCTAAAAATCGCCTTAATAATAATGTTACCTTATGAATTATTGCAGGTTACTTTTGAAAGTCCGGTCAAGTTATTTTATAGCTGTTAAAAATAAAAACATATCAAGATAGAAAAAATCTGTCATAAATAAAAAAAAAATCACCAATGTCTGTTTATTCTGTTGCACCCTGTCATTTTTAACAAAACAAAACCCATAATTTCCTTAAAAAATGCCTGACTGCCTTTCTTTTTGCATATATATAACTAAAGAAACAAAATTCTAACAGAATCAAACTCCTTACCCAACAGTAAAAAGTGTAAAAAAAACTGCAATAAAATAACATCAACCAAATTCTCAGTAATTATAAAATCCGCCACATCTCAATTACCATGAACAATATAGACAGTAGTACAACTGCGTTTTATACTCACATTCAAGAGATATGTTAAAAGATGATACCTCGGGATACCGATTTGGGACAAATATTTTATCTGTAAGTAGTTAGTTTCAACTGTTCTTTGTAAATATTGTCAATTATTATTATTGTAAATAAATGTACAGTAGTCAAAAGATGATTGATGTTGATCCCTAGTTGATGCAAGCGTCCAAACACCGTTGATCATCAGACTGGACACTTTTTTTTTTGGAAACAAAACAAAGTCTGGCTATCCTATTTACCTATGTATGTGACATTTACAAATATATCGACGTTTTGACTGTAACTTAAAGTTTAAATATGTTCATATCCTGATGGGATTGCAGGGGCCCCAGAATGGGTAGGCAGAGGTGTGTAGGTAGCACACACCCACTTTCCTGAATATATTTTAGGTGCCAACGTGACATGGCGAGTCCATCGCCGTTACTCGATCGAGCACGACTATTAGTTTTTAATTGTCTGCGTGTGTACTTGGGTAATCGGTGTGCTGTCAATATAAAACATTATTGAAAGGTTGCACAAAATACCTTAAAACGGGGAATGGTGGGGCGCGTCTTTAAGTGGATCGCGCTTTCATGCATCGCATATCTATATACTGTTTATGAAAACATATTGTGTCTCTAAAATTAAGGTGTTTAAACGCGGTGTGCGCACGCGATGTGCGCTTGGCTATTATCGCGACATCGTATGGGAACATCGCAATTCACACAAAGCGTAATTATTATGCTGCATCTGTACGAAAGTCGAGGTATGCGAATTAATTAATTAGTTTTGGGTGAGCTAAGTCGGTAGCTGAAAGGTTTTGAGCCGTGCAATTTAGGTTGAATTTTGCAATTGGATTAATTTTATCATTAATATTATTATTTACTATCTGAGCCGTGGTAAAAGTTGTTGCGACACAAAGATCGCAAGTTCTAATCCCGAATGTACAAATGAGTTTCTCTGAACTTACAGAGATTAGTCGCACCAAGAGCTTAACGGTGAAGGGAATCATTGAGAGGAAACCTGCATACGTCTGAGAATCAACTCAAAGGCGTATACATAGTCGTGCTTGAGTAACGGCGATGGACTCGCCATCTGTCACGTTGGCACTTAAAATACATAGAAAGTGGATGTGTGGGTACTACCTATACACCTCTGCCTACCCCTTCATAATATGTTAATCTAACTAATATTCTATCCCATTGGCAAATTTGTGTACCATATGAATACCACCATATGTAAATTCCAGTAGTCTTACTGGTTTTGTAAAAAGAGCATCAACAATTTTTCTGAACTTACATATTTAATTACGCACAGTGATGGATCCCACATCTTTACAGAGAAGGAAACCATCAAGAAACGAAGTTCGTTTGAGAAGAAACTTCTATACGTATGTAGACATGTGTTGTCTTGTTGAATGTATGAATATATAATTAAATTTTTGAGAGACAAAACTTTACGTAATCTGCTGAAAAAGTTGCCTGTTTATCGTCTATTTCCTGACACTGTCAGTGTGTTACAGCAAACATTAATTTAAAGCCAGTCAGATTACTCTATAGATTAAGGTTTGGCAACAACAAAAAACTAGATTATTCCGCACATTTCGACAAATCCGCAGGATACCAACACGCTTATCGATTCGATAAATAAATCGATAATCGTATCGATTAGCAAACATGTATGTTTGCGCATCGTGACAGTGTTTTGATAAATTTCTAGGAAATCGTTGTCGGATTACGCTTTATTATACTTCCTTACTTATCGCTCGCCATATTTTCATACTTGACGCAATTTAAAGAAATATACCCCGTTGTGGTTTTCCCTGGAGAGTACAACATGGAGTTTTTCAAGAAGGGTGTGAAAAGATTCCTGCAGGGTTGGCAACGCGCGAGGGATACCCCTGGTGCTGCAAGCGTCCATAGGCGGCGGTAGCCGCTTACCATCTGGCGGACCTCATGGCTGTTTGCCATCCATGTGGTATAAAAAATGTTTATTTTAATAGACATACGTACATAATTATCATCACGTCAAGCCTCTCGACATTAGCATGGAGAGTAAGAGAGAAAGAGTGCCAACTCTCTCTAGACATACAGACCTCTTCCGCCTTTCAAACATAGTAGCCGGTTTTGAATACTCTTGACGTCCCATCCTTGAGTATTTGATCGATTTTTGCCTATTCTTCTACACACTTTTGCAATACAAGTATAAATCTCGTTAATCTTTCTTCACTCGTACTTTCTATAAACGATATGTCTTTTATAGAATCGTAAGCGGCTTGACCGATTTTAATGAAATTTTCGGTTTCTTCGGGTGGAATCGAGAATGGCTTAGATTCACAATTGGACCCGATAGGTGGCGCTACTGGGTCAGTGGCTTTTATTTTAAGCAAGCAAAGCTGGGCGGGACAACTATATAAAACTGTATAATAAATGCATCGAGGCAACTGAACCTTGTGGGAAGATGTAAAGTAATACAAATTAAATTATAACACCTTGTTAAAGTATTGCTGTACTTAAAGTAATACATTATATCAACGATATTGCGAGTAGCAAAGTTAACTTATCAAGTAATTGAGTTAATTGAGCCTCCATCAAGATCACAAGGAAAATATTCGTCACTGAGCAGCAGTTAAGATGTCCTGCATATTACTGAAGATAGCAATCAAAAATTAATATTACATTGAAAAAGGTAAAGTACTTGGACATCGTCATTATAACTGAAAACAATGACGCCTCGAGATTAATGGCTATTTTGAGTTCATGCTGTACCTTGGTGAATAAACTGATCACCACAAGCGCCAGTATTTACGTCAGTTGAATTATTACTTATCTTTCCATGCAGATAGAGTTGGTTTTAGAGTGAAAAAATATTGATGTACGAGAAAAATGCCTCTAATATTGTTTCAGATAGTCAATGGCGTGGATGGCAAATGGGTCACTATTAAGGCAAATTGCCCTCATAAAGTGTTGTACATTGAGAGGACTGTTTTGAAAGAAATCGTTTAGTTAGGGATTCAGTCTTTGTAATAATAATAATCATGACTGTATCCGGTATAGTCAGTACTTGTATTCTGGACCCTTGTATGTATGAACGGAGGGTTCCTGCACAAAAAAAAAATATATTCAGATATTGCCACCCACGAAGACTCGCCCCCACCAATTTCAAGCCGAGGGCGTCGCGGGATGCGGGAAGTATGACCCGAGTCTATTAATTGTAGTGTACGTGTGCACTCATAGGTAATCAGTGTGTACCAATACTTAAATACTTAAACGTTAGTGGAAGGTTGCACACTTACACTATGAACTATAAGGAAGAATAGTGGGGCGTGTCTTCGTGGATGGTTATAGTTGTAGATTTGTTTATAAAAGTAATTTTTAATTATTATCAAACAAAAAAATAAAAAAAATACCTTGAAGTTTGGAATGGTGAGAATTTCTCACTTAGCTTTGAAAGCTTTGGGCTACTATGGCTGCTGAATAACGATATACACACGTATATATTATGTTTAATATTATTTACATATACTACTATATACTATACTATACTATACTAATATTATAAAGCTGAAGAGTTTGTTTGTTTGTTTGTTTGTTTGAACGCGCTAATCTCAGGAACTACTGGTTGGAATTTAAAAATTCTTTTTGTGTTGGATAGTCCATTTCTCTAGGAAGGCTTTAGGCTATATAACATCACGCTACGACCAATAGGAGCGAAGCATAAATGAATAATGTTGCCAGAACGGGAAAAATATTCCTTTTTGAGAGCTTCCGTGGCGTACGCTGCGTAAACGGTTTAAGTTACGAAAAAATCATGTATGAGGAAATTGTTCCTCTTTAAAAGTTCTAAAAAAATGTCCGCGACAGCTTATGTCTATCTTTTAAGATTGACTCACTATAACCTTTTTTATGGCAATCAAGTCTACGATGGGCTCCTGAACTACTTAACCGATTTCAATCAAATTTGCACACAGTACCTATGCAGTTTGATCCAACTTAAAATAAAGGATAGCTTGTCACAATTGGACCCGATAGGTGGCGATCGTGTTTCAGGAAATTTTACTTTTTCACCCGGGCGAAGCTGGGCGGGACAGCTAGTGTATTATATATGTATGTTTGACCGCGGGTTTAACCTGCAATTATAATTTTGCACTACATACATAAACCAAACAGGTACGGTGTTGGCTCTTAGTAAAATTTCTTCCTTTAAAATAGTATCCGTTCTCTTTTTAAGGCTCAATATCACCTAATTAGCAACTCCCCTACTAGCGACTTAATGGCTCGAAAACATCTTTATAATCACCTGAAGTCATTATTCACGTACACGGTAATTCAGTCTTGAATCTTGATAAATTGACGCGCCGCCTCCGTTGTCCCTTTAGAGTTTTTATCTAGAGACATTAAAATATAATATATGGAAAGAGTCTGAGAATATTATATTTATAATATTATAATCTGACGTATATCTTCACTCCTACCCACAAGGGGTGGGCAGAGGTGTGTACTGTACTTAGGTTAAGAAATCTCATGGTACTACATGAGATTTCTAAACCTAAGTGCAGTCACATCGAGAGGAAATCTGCATACTTTTGAGAAGAAATTCAGGCGTATGTATAGTCGTGCTTGAGTAACGGCGATGGACTCGCCATCTGTCACGTTGGTACCTAAAATACCTCTGGCGGAAAGTAGGTGTGTGGGTATTACCTATACACATTTGCCTACCCCTTCGGGAACCCTTGTGGGGAGGCGTGAGGATGTTGTTGATTGTACTGTTTACTTGTAAGTTACTAATAACTAGATCAAATCGTTCGAGCACTCTAGGACTCTAGGAACGTCAAGAGTACTCGAAACCGACGAGAATGTATAAAAAGACAGATGAATGTGGACGAAGCGAAAGAGTAAGAGTAAGTCTAGAGAGAACTGGCGCTCTATACTCTCTGTCTACCCCGTTAGGGACTCGGCATGATACATACATACATATAATCACGCCTCTTTCCCGTAGGGGTAGGCAGAGACCACTTCTTTCCACTTGCTACGATCCTTACATCTTCCTTTCGAATCCCAATTATATCTTGTAAAGATGAATATATTTTTAATGTACGATCATTTACTGCGGAGATCGTATCGCAGATCTACCGGCCACCAATTATAACTTCTCCATATAACAACGGGGAGATGTAATGGGTTACATCACACTTTAATTAAATCATCATCATCATCATATCATCACGCCGAGTACCTAACGGGATAGTTTCTCTCTAGACTTACATACCTACCTCTTTCGCTTCGTCCACATTCATCAGTCTCTTCATACATGCTCGTCGGTTTCGAGTACTCTTGACGTTCCCGTCCTAGAGTCCTTTCTTCCCGTCCTTTCTTTAATTAATTGTCAGTGCAATATCTATACTAATATTATAAAGAGGAAAGATTTGTATGCAATTATGTTTGAAAAAGTCTTTCACCATTGGAAAGCTACATTCACCCTGAGTGATATAGGCTATATTTTCTTTTATAAAAAAATCGTATGTCCACCCGTGTGAAGCCGGGACAGATCTCTAGTGTCTAAATACTTGATTTTAAAGCTTCATAAGTACATATGATTTTAGTTTATTTATTGTGTCACTAGATGGAGCTGTACCGTGTCTAGAGCATGTTATGTCATAGCCCTTTTGATCTAGTTTGGACTAATTATAACATGATAATAAATATGTTTTCCGGAATGTTTTAATAACTAATATTCTCTTGAATATTTGGTCCTTCGAGCCGGTTAAAGTCCTTATGATTCGTACTTGCGTTTTATAAAAGACGGTCGTTTGTTCTAGTGGTTAGAGCACCTAACTGCGAAACTTGAGGTAGCGGGATCGAATCCCGCTGAGGACAGATATTAGTGTGATGAACACGAGTAATTGTACCTAGTCTTGGATGTCCTATGTATTGATGTATATACATATCTATCAATATAAGTAAATATATCGTTGTCTAGTTACTAACACAAGCTTTGCTTCATTAGGGACAAGGCAATTTGTGTGTATTAGTATTTACTATTATAAAACCTTAGGGTAGTACTAGGTACTTACATAGTGAGAAACTTAATGAACTTAAGAAAATAACTTTGATTATTTTTGTTATGTCGTCGCGCCTATGAAAAACCCTGCATTTTATATTTAAGAATATAGCAATGCTTAACACTAGGCTGTAGCAGGACACATAAATCCACAAATCAGCTTAAAACAAACACACGCTCACAAACATACAAACAATTATATCAAAACTATTCGATAACTACTGCCACCTGCATCTCCACTTACACTTGGCCCCTTTAAAGAGATAAAACAGAAATGTTATCAACAACACATCATTAAACAGACGATAGCGACCGGAAGTGATAACGCGCTGGATGCACACGCCCCTGCGCTGGTGACAGAAGGAATTAAACAGGGTAGCAAGCCTGATCATTTTAATTGGCAAAGCCTTATTTGTGAACAGTGTTAAACATAGACCCATGGTGGCTGAAGTAGTTCGAGTACACAAACGTTGCAAGTTCGAGTCCTAACTGTATCAATCACTCTTTTCTAAACTTAAGTATTCTGAGTAATCAGACCACGAGCTTTACTGTGAAGGAAACATCGAAGAGAAACTAGGATATGTACGTTTGGGAGGAATTCCAAAGGCGTGTATAGTCGTGCTTGCGTAACAGCGTTGGACTCGCCATCTCTTACGTTAACCTAACCGTTAGTTAACCTAAAATATATCTCTGCCTACCCCTTCAGTGACCCTCGTGGCGTGATATATTCGTATGTATATATCTACAATAGCGCAACCAACGGCGAATGCAAAAGGTATATATATATATATAGTACAGATATAAGTACGTGTAGCATGACAGTCATTACTAATTACCATTTGCTACTCATTTAGATTCGATAACAGATAAGATACCATCACAAATGTTGCTGAGAAAAAGTTAATAGAATCCGATGTATTATGATGTATGGACATATATTAGAGCCGCGGTGGCCGAGTGGTTAGCCTACGAGTGAGATTTACAAATAATAATCCATATTCAACTTATATTATAAAGATTCGGATTTTGTTTGAACGTGCTGACGTTAGGAACTAGTATTATATACATACATATCATCACGCCGAGTCCCAAACGGGGTATGCAGAGAATTTAGAGCGCCAGTTCTCTCTAGACTTACATATCTCTTTCGCTTCGTTCTCATTCATCAGTCTCTTCATACATGATCGGTTTCTAGTACTCTTGACGTTCCCGTCCTTGAGCGTCCGATCGATTTGATCTTGTAGTGGGAACGTGGTCTTCCTCCGCGTCTTCTTGAACACACTTTCAATTAGAATTAGCTATTAAAATATATGATTAACGCCGAGGTACTGGAGAAACCCAAGAATATAGTTGAGCTAAAGATTAATATCTGACAAATTATATAAAATCTACCCTTGAACTTCAACCTGGCAACAACATCTCGTACAGTTTTTGTTTCCTTTAATGAACATATTTTTTCATATACATACTTATCTGCGGAATACAAAATCATTTATCTAATGTAGGTACTTATGAACAAATATATAATAGACACGCGTATAGTGTTTTTACTATATTATAATAAATAGAGCCGTGATGTCGTGTGGGTAAATTAGTAAACTGTCAAGATTTCAGAGTTCAAAACCACTAACTGGTTACAATCTTCACGCTTTCCCACAAGGGTAGGCAGAGGTGTGTATGAAGTAACTACAGACCACCTTTTCGCCGGAGATATATTTTAGGTGCCAACATGACAATAGGCAAGTCCGTCGCTGCTTCGTCGTTCTCAACCACGACTACATATTTCTTGGAATTTCTTCTCTAACGTATGCAGGTTTCCTCTCCATGTTTTCCTTTACCTTAAAGCTCGTGGTGTGAATAATAACTGTTTAAGTACAGAAACACCCATTGGCACAGCTCAGTCGAACTTGGAATCTTAATGCACACGACAACTTGAACCACTCGGCCGTCACGGCTCCCGCACGGATAATTAAATATTACCTACAATATTAGAACAATACAGCCTACAATAGAGCCGTGGTGGCCGAGTGGTTCGAGCAGTAGCCTGCGACGCAAAGGTCGCAAGTTCGAATCCCAACTGTACCAATGAGTTTTTTCTGAAAGTACAGTGATTACACACCACGAGCTTTATGGTGAAGGAAAACATCGAGAGGAAACCTGCATACGTTTGAGAAGAAATTCAAAGGTGTATGTATGTATAGTCGTGCTTGAGTAACGGCGATGGACTCGCCATCTGTCATGTTGGCACCTAATATACCTCTGGCGGGAAGTGGGTGTGTGGGTATTACCTATTCACCTCTGCCTATCCCTTCGGGGACCCTTGTGGGAAGGCGTGAGGATAATATATAATACATACAATATTTCTTAATCAGTGTATTTACTTTTCCCCAGTGAACTTGCACAAAATACCTGAAACAATAAGTTCAGTATTACTCAGTACTCATGTGTCCGATAAAATATGAAGTTTAAATAAACCTAAATTATTAATGCATTGCAATGCAAAATGTTAAACATACGAGCCTATCGTCATCGGGACCAGGTTTAAGCAATCAGTGTCTGGTACCTGAAAATTGAACTCATTAAACGCACCGTATCAATGGGACGTCTCTATGTACTAACACAACGCAAATAATTATGTTATTTGGCTACGGACTTCTATAAGGTGGAGGTCCTGCCCCAGTCGGGCAGCTCCGAATTCGAACGGGAAACCCCGTTATGCCCTACCTCTCTTAAATATGAGTATTCATGACAATATATCTTCACAATTAAACTTATGAATATATATATAATTAGTCGAAAACAAACAGAGCACACTATTTAGACATTTAATAACTTTACTCGGTACAATTTCCCAGGAACTAAACACGAAAATTAGTGTTTTAATGTCTTTAATGAACTTAATAACTGTTTTAATTGGTTAATTGACACCATAAGGTTATCAAAACAATTGTAACCTTACCACTCATACAATTGAGTATCATTTACAATGCACGCCTTAAAAGCATCCCCTGGTTTGCTCACAAGATAATATGACTCTTATCATAAGCTTGTAGGGTTCATTTCTTATACAAATTTAGATGAGGAATTATGTTGATAAACTCTTTGATAACACTATGGCCGTTAGACAGAGCGTCAATTAAGAATGAACATTAAATATATTTCACCTGTGAGTTGCTCACTTTTTAAATTACTTTGTATGAAGGTTTAAGAATGTAGGACTGGCACGATTGTCGCGACCCCAAAGAGTCAAGTTAGCCAAGTGGTAAGAAGTTCCTCCAGTTTTCTACATATGTTATCTGGGATAGTTAATGTATGTAGAGGGAAATCTTTGAGGAATTTTTTAATCTAGAGGGGAAGTCTAGACGATCCCGCGATTTCATCCTTTTTTTAATTTGATAATAATGGCGCTGATTTCATTTATATAAATATATATCCACACGCCTTCCCACAACGGTCCCCGAAAGGGTAGGCAGAGGTGTATAGGTAGTACCCGGAATTTTATTTCCGGAATAAACATATCATATGTGTTAAACCAGCTTATAATCTATCACGCATGCATACGATCCACCTGTTGGTAAACGGTTACCCTAACCTATTTACGCTCACGGTACCGAAGAATCACTCTTGCACGTTGACACTGTGTGTTCGGATAGTTATACTGTGCTGGCAGAATATTGGGACTAATCCCTCTGCTGCTAAAAGAATATAACAATCCTCTTCTCTTCCCAAGGAGCTCATTATTAGAAACCTTATTCACCGCGTAGGAACACAACAAAAAAATTGTTACTAGTTACGGACTTCTACAAGGTGGAGGTCCTGCCCCAGTCGGGCAGCTCCAAAACCCGTTATGCCCTACCTCTCTATGAGAACACTACCAGATAAGTTGCATTTTTATATTAAATTACTAGCTGTCCAGCCCAGCTTCGCCCGGTTGAAAAAGTAAAATTTCCTGAAACAGGATCGTAGCGCCACCTATCGGGTCCATTTGTGATATAAGCTATCCTATCTTTTAAGTTGGATCAAACTACACACGGTGTGCAAATTTGATTGAAATAGGTTAAGTAGTTTAGAAGCCCATCGCGGACAAACAACATGACACGTAATTTATATATATTAAAATATTAGAATAAAGTGTTGTTATTCTCTCAATGACCGCAGACACTTAAGCCGGTGGCCGCGATGCGTTAACTAAACGGCACATATTCAAAACAAAACAGCCTACTCTTTTTGTTTGATACAAAATACGAATTTTAAGAGATTGTATTACTTTTGATACACATAGTGGCTTCCATGCTTAGAGACCATGCCTTATGTAGAACACTAGGTGAGCCCCGCGATCTCACCTGCCCGTCTTCATATCATATGTATATGACAAACGCACAGACAAACAGATAAATAAACAAAAATTAAAATTATCATTGTTTTGGGTGCTATTGGCGTTGAAAGGTCCCAATCATATATCTTCCATGTACAGACAGCGATCTGCTACATTTTTATTATATGTATTGAGATCTGAGCTATCTTGGGTAGTATACAACAAATAAATAGATAAAGACCTTTGGACAAATTCACACACATTCTCTGGCAGAATGTGGTACACATTGACACAATCCCAAATTAATAAAACCCTGTGTTATGGTAATTAGACAACAATATATTTACTTATATAGATAGATATATACATGTGCGTAGGACATCAAAGACTAAGGTAACAATAATGTCTATGCAAATATTTTTTTTAAATGAAATTAGTAGTTCTTGGCGCGTTGAAATAAAATAAAACATACTTATACATATTATCACACCGAGTCCCTAACGGGGTAGGCAGAGAGTATAGAGCGCCAATTATTCTCAAGCGGGCTGGCAAACGTAACAATACTCACTTTTCGCCGAAGATATTTATCTGTAGAGGATATGTACCTATTTGTCTCTCAACTGGACAGACTAGTCCATAGTCATACGTACGCAGGTTTCCCGTGGATGTTTTCCTCCACCCGTATAACCCGTGATGGGATCAATCACAGCACTTAATTTCAGAAAACACTCATTATTATTTAGAAACCAAATACCATACTTTGCTAAGCAGTCTGAAAGTAAAGCGTGTAGCGCCATCTATGAACGAGTAGTAGTATCACGTACATAATTGACAATGCGAATAAAATTTTATATGTAGGTACTTTACGCTTTAACACGATACAAAAATGACTTCCTGACGAAATAAAAACTGAATTACGAGTAAATAATCGTACACTCAACCAGGAGTATACTTAAAGCGCCAAGTGCACTTCAAACAATCCTGCACTGCTATTTAAAATTACTTTGAGATATTGTCTCAGTCGGTCCACTCCAAGACTGAAGTGTTTAATACAATTAAGAGTTATGTTGCCTACCCGGAAAAAATAATATTTACCAACACATTTGCATAGGAAATAGCTCCCATCAGGCCGTTCACTTGCTTGCCATGTTTGAAGCATGCGCTTATAAGATTATATCCTTACGCCTTCCCAGAAGGGTCCCGAAGGGCTAGGCAAGGGTGAAATATATTCTAGGTGCCAACGCGATAGATGGCAGGTCCATCGCCGTTGAATGGCTTGTCAGATGTATGCAAGCCTCTCGGTGTTTCCCTTCATGGTAAAGCTCGTGGTTCGACTTACCTATCACTGTATTTAAGTTCAGAAAAACTCATTGGTACAGTCGGGATTCGAACTACTCGAACCACTCGGCCACTAGAAGATAAAAGTATTCAATTGTTTTAGTTCGGGTAATCAAACCGAGGAGCTGAGTGAGAGCAACCGTCGAACAACTCCGTCAGGAAGGCTACACGCATCGATAATATCTCACCCCTTTACAATCACTTATCTTATCACAACCGACACGAGGTTCATACACTGACGTCCGTTGAAAGCTTATGCATATCTACAATACCATCTTGCATTTTATTACACCATTTTTGTATTTATGTAGATACTAGTCGCACTCCGTGGCTTTACTCTGTGGTCCCACAGGAACAGTAATTTTGGATCAATTATTAATAGTGCCATCCACGAAGACGCGCCCCACTATTCTTCCCTATATTTTATAGTGTAAGTGTGCAACCTTCCACTAAAGTTTGAGTATTATCCGTACACACCGATGGGGCGCTTCTTCGTGGATGGCACTATCTATACCTTTGATACCGATATTTCTATACCGCTGACGTGTTTGCAAAATTGAATGATGCTTGGTTTAGAAATAAACACGTGGATGAACAACGAACAAACTCACTTTCACGTTATAATCCTAGTAAAGATTACATCTTGTTAAGTCAAGTCCATTAAACAATGTTTATTTATTATTTGCAAGCTGTACGCGTTACAAAGGAAGCATTTATTACATAATGAGACGTGAGGTAATTATCTGAACGTAAACCATATTTTTATGGCTATAAAGATATAAAGCTCTTCAGTTTTCAGGGTAATAATCATTAATTAATTATTTCCTACGTAAAGTTTTAGTGAAGACGTGTCAAGTATATGTATTTCATATATTTTGACTCGACTACTCGGCTGTTAATTTGTAGCAGTTGCATGAAAGTGGACGTAGAGTAAAAGTAGGTAAGTGAGAACTAGCGCTCTACTCTCTCAGCTTACCCCGTTAGGGACTCGGCGTTATGATATGTAGGTATGTATGTAAGATGTCTAATATGCGGTCGTCATGGTACCGCTGCCTGTGGACGCTTGCAAGTGCCTGCACGCTAACTCCTCCGGACTTGGGCCTATAGGTTGAGGTTTTCCCTGGAGAGTACAGCACGGAGTTTTCAAGAAGGGTGTGAAAAGATTCCAGCGGGGTCGGCAACGCGTGAGTGATACGCCTGGTGTTGCAAGCGTCCATAGGCGGCGGTACCATACCGGTTTGCCACCCAAAATGGTATAAAAAAAAAGTTACAATCTTTCTTCCTATATTACTACTTTCACACCGAGCTTCTTGGACGCCAACATAGCCTTATCCTCCAATTTAATCACTCCGATCCTTACAACAATAGCTAAACAATTTCGTTAGCGTTTATAAACAAGACTTATTATAAAATCCACGACCTGCTATTGTTCGAACATGTTTTATTGGTAACGTGAGTGTGAAAAGGCCATAAGGAGAAAAGTAAATCCTTATATATAATATTAATTCTATAGATTTGGCCTGTCTGTACACTGAATGCATTTTTTTTGTCACTGGGACAATAAAATTTCCACCGTCTTTTATTTCTGTTTTCCTGTGTAGGCTTCACGCAAAAATACGTTACAAATGCACATCAATGACAAATGCAGGAAGTTTTTAACAGTTATTAGTAGATAGAATTTGTTTTAGAGCAATCGCAGTAGGCAACCAAAAGTGACTATTGAAAGTGCTTGTTTTCGACACCTGAAAAAACATTGAAAGATATCAATGAGATACATTTTAGGGCTTACAAGACCTACTGGAGTATCTAAAATATAGTATCGTTCAATTAATATACATATAATTTATCCTCACGCCTTCCCACAAGGGTCCCCGAAGGGGTAGGCAGAGGTGTATAGGTAATACCCACACACCCACTTTAATTTAATTAATATAATTTGGTACATAAATTATTTTATATAATAAAGGTATTTGTGGTGTATTCTGCCTTCCAAGCGGACCAAGTCCCTGGCGGAAGCTAGTGTAGCTAGTATCCTATAATACTGGTGCACAGCACGTGCGCTGCGCACGCGCTGCTCCGTGACACTCGGTGGAATAATCATACAATAAACCCTACGTAATAATACGCAACGCATGCGTGCGACACGGTGTGATGACGATAGGACAGGGGCGAATTTGAATAGACAAAATAATTAAGTACCTTACTTGGAGGCGGATTTTCCTGCTGTGTTGACTTTACAGGACAATTAAGCACAACAGGGTCGTTAAAGA
The DNA here is from genome assembly GCA_016069955.1 of Drepana arcuata. Classification (NCBI taxonomy): domain Eukaryota; kingdom Metazoa; phylum Arthropoda; class Insecta; order Lepidoptera; family Drepanidae; genus Drepana; species Drepana arcuata. The sequence continues at coordinate 18,301 of JACCPG010001507.1, forward strand.
GACTTTATCTTCAGAGACGCGGTGAGCGGTGAAAAATACTCTCTTTTCGCTAGAGCCAAAGTGTCAGGTCTTCTCAAACCTAAGCGGGATTCCTCACGATATTTTACGTTAAAGCTTGTGGAAGGATAAATCATGGCACTTACGTACAGTTCTTTTATTTGGTGTATAAGACGTTTAAATCGATTATATTATAGTTTGGTTTGCAAGATCTAAACTACCCCTGATATTTATACCCCTACTCTACTTTAATTTTACAGTTGTTTGTTTTTGCACAAATATATGGCTGCGCTATAAATATTATTTGTCCCCAAATCCGTCCCACCAATGCAATCCACGCAACGGGCGCCTTATAATTCGTAGATAGTTAATTTTTTGTCACAAATTGGACAATAGGGCGGCCGGTGCGAGGTGTCAAAGAAAGCAACCCTTTAGCTCGCCGACGGACACATGTCGTCCTACCCGCTTCCGTTGATCGTTACAATACGGCCAGTATGCACGTTTTTGATTCCTAATATTTGCCTATATTAATATTAGAAGGCGACAATTTTCAAAATAGTTTTAACGTGAAAGGTGTTACAGACTTACATATTTTAGGAGTTAGTGGAAAACCCTTTTCGTGCAAATATACAGCATTATTTACACACGTGTACAAACTAACAAATCTACCTACAAGCGCAATTACAATGATAAAAATATTTTAATAGAATTTTCTTGCTTGAAAATCACAATTTGTATTACTTACGTGAACATATACATCTTATACCAAACTGATGAATGTGATGAAGCGAAAGAAGTCTGTAAGTCTAGAGAGAGCAGGCAGTTCACTCTGCCTACCCCGAAGGACTCAGGGTAATTATTACGTATTTCAAAAACCCGTTCGGATAACAAAAGGAATTTCTGTGTAGTGTTTATTGTACCCGAAGTGACCGAAAGGTGTCTTCCGCCATTTGACGCAAAAGCGCAACTGCACTTTTGTTAACATTGCACATTTGCATCAATTGTTGCAAACAGCTTCCAATTTGGGTAATAATGTGCGGAAGCGATTGACAGTAAGCATGTGCTCAACTCTGATTGATGGAAGAGTTATTAGTTCTATGCAACAAGGCACAGTTAACATCTGTTTGGGAGCAGATAATGTTGGAACTAATAATAATAACATAAAAAGCCGTGGTGGCCGAGTGGTTCGAGCAATACAAAGGTTACAAGTTCGAATCCACTGTACCAATACTGTATACTGTACCAATGAGATTTTATGAACTTAAGTACAGTGATTAGTCACACCACGAGCTTTACATCGAGTGGAAACCTGCATACGTTTGAGAAGAAGTTCAAAGGCGTATGTATAGTCGGACTTAAGTAACGGCTATGTCATGTTTTGTCAAATATTTTGATATGCATTTACCACACATTATCATAAAAAAAAAGTTTTACCTACAAACATTCCAATTGTAAGCTTCCCAAACTTTTACTTTTAGCACGGCAACTCCGTCCAACAATAGGTCGAAAAATACACGCAAAAATACAATACAGTTTTTGCGTACTTTCTACCCCGAGAAATAAAGGGTTCCCGCTGATATCCAAATAAAGTCGCCGGCAATATAAAGAAAAGACAAACTTATTTTGATAACTTTCCAAAGTAATCAAAATTCTAATTACCCGTATGCATGGCTTCACGGTAAAGGCGCATGTACGTGAGCATTAGGGCAGTTACACACTTAATGGCCCCACTCGTTACCCTTATAATAAGGCCAGGGACTCACTGACACTAATGGCTCGGCTATAGAGATGGGATAATTACTTTTAACTATGTCATACGAGTATAATGATCACCGAGATTTGTAAGTTGTATTTGAAAAGAAATGTACTTGGATCCAGCAAGTAGGTATGTATGAAGAGACTGATGAATGTAGATATAGATGTGAAACTAGAGAGAACTGGACTGCTCAACTCCCTCTCTCTCCCTGCCTACGCGTAAAAGACGTATGTACATATGTATATGGATTTAAAATATTAGAACGGCGTCATACATGAGCTAAATTGATTACGGAGATTAAGCTCAGGTAAAAGTCTTTGAAGCCGATTACTAACTATTAATTAATACAGTTTAAGCAGAAGGTATATAATTAATCTGACAACGTATTGAGTAGAGTGTAGGCAGAGTTTTTATGTGAAAATTAGTTAAAAATCAATGAACTTAATAATTTAGATGCGCATGCAATGCGTTTGACGTATAAAGAGGCGTTTACATGGGCGCTTGAATAAAGAAACGTATATAAAGACGTGCATTTGCCGAAACCCCATCATGTCGTCATGACACGATGTCAGATTCAAATTTCGATTTATATATATATATATTTTATTGGTTTTCTCTGGATACATTATGAGGACAGACTGGGACAAGATTTTTTGCGTAATACAGGCTGTATGTATGTCCTGGTATGTATGTCCGACGATGTAGTGAAGAAATGGAACACTTTGTAGTGTGCTTACCAACTTCGTAGTATAAAAAAGTGTCCCTTCTAGGGATTTGAACCTCAGACTAATACAGGATCGCTACAGCTAGTGTGATGAACCCAGTAGTTAGGTAAAGGGAACTTACAAGATGGTAATGAGCCGTCCAAAAAATTTAGAGACCTTTTACACAACTTATTAGAATTATTATTATTAGAAATTTTCTGAACTGACGGCCAACCTTCATTAAATGGAGAGGCACTAAAAGTAGACGAAGATTAGTACTATTGATTAAAAATGCAAATTAATATATTGTGCGCGATGTAATGTGAATTATTTTCTCAGGACGATGCACGAATAAACCCTAATATACATACATACATACATATAATCACGCCTCTTTCCCGTAGGGGTAGACAGAGACCACTTCTTTCCACTTGCTACGATCCTTACATACTTCTTTCGATTCGTACACTTTCATTATTCTCTTCATACATGCTCTTCGGTTTAATATAACGTGAAATAAAAGCCAAATACCAAACCGTTTAAACTAGATTAAACGATAGCCTTTGTTTTTAAATTCCGCCGCCATGTAAAACTCTCCTTAGCCGATTATCGACATGAAACAATCAAAGTCAGTTTTTATTTAAATCAAACACAGAATTAACATTTGTATGTGTATTTAATGCCGGTGCATACTAAAGGTACTATGGTCACGATGCCCGTAGTAGGCAGGCGACGCAGTAAAGCACGCGACAGACGCACGTGACACACGACCGGTGTGGTCATGCCCTTATGTCGTGACTCCGTGCGTCCGTGTGTCAGCGATTTGGTTATTGCTGTTCGATTGTTTGGTGTTTTGACATGTATGTCTAAGATTTTGTGATGAATAGGAAAATCTATCATTGTAATGTAGGGTGCACTACGACCTATATATACGGAATATATTTCCTCACGCCTTCCCACAAGGGTCCCCGAAGGGATAGGCAGAGGTGTATAGGTAATACCCACACACCCACTTTCCGCCAGAGGTATATTAAGTGCCAACGTGACAGATGGCGAGTCCATCGCCGTTACTCAAGCACGACTATACATACGCCTTTG
>JACCPG010001508.1:0-22551 GCA_016069955.1 Drepana arcuata
ATATTTGTTCAATCAAATGTTGACGTTAAGTATACCTGACTTTCTAACCGGTTAATGACATATTGTTGAGTTATAATACATCAATACAATTTTAACCTGAATTAATATGACGTTCAGTTTAGCAGGCATTGAAATACCGCTTTCATGCTAAACGACCGTTTAATTTCAGACCAGTTTTACGTAACTATTAAACATCCGTTTGATATCAGTTGTCAATCAGTGGTTTGAAACAACCGGTCCTGAATATTTTGCAACCGTGCAAGAGCCGTGGTGGCCGAGTGGTTCGAGCAGTTGCCTGCGACGCAAAGGTCGCAAGTTCGAATCCTGACTGTACCAATGAGTTTTTCTGAACTTAAGTACAGTGATTAGTCACACCACGAGCTGAACGGTGAAGGAAAACATCGAGAGGAAACCTGCATACGTCTGAGAAGAAATTCAAAGGCGTATGTATAGTCGTGCTTGAGTAACGGCGATGGACTCGCCATCTGTCGCGTTGGCACCTAATATACCTCTGGCGGAAAGTGGGTGTGTGGGTATTACCTATACACCTCTGCCTACCCCTTCGGGGACCCTTGTGGGAAGGCGTGAGGATATATTATAATATTATTTTATTTTGCAACTAAATGTTTTGTGATAGACTACTTATTGAGTATCACCTGTTTACCAAGGTTTTTTTTTATACCACAAGCGTGGCATGCAAGCAAGTAAACGGCACACTGATGGTAAACGGCCTATTTACGCTCACGATACCGAAGTATCACTTGCGCTTTGCCACTCTGTGTTCGGAGAGTTATAGTGAGTTGGCAGCATAATGGGTTTAATCCCTTCCAACACAATGTAACAAGCTTGGTACATTGGTACGGAGCGGGATTTAAAACCAAATTGCATGTTCTTCATTTGGTAATTTTGTTTAAAATATGAGTATGAAGTCTGAGTTAGTGCTCTAACGTAGTATTTGAAACCTTCTTCCACTGCACCTCTCGCCTTCGCCATAACTTGGAAGCACAAAATACCGCACACGTAGTATCGAATATCTTTCTGCTCGGGCTGTTGAATTAACTCCCCATTGAGGTTTTCCGTAGAGAGTGCAACACTAAATTGTAAGAAAAGATTGCGCGCAACATGCAAGCCCTTTCTTGTTGCAACCGTCCATAAACAGCGGTAATCGCTTATCACCAGATGGACCTCATGCTAGTCTGCCACATTAGTGGTATGAAAAGGCAAAAATATTGGTGCTATTATGAATATTAATCGGTGTCATGTTTCCTGCAGTGTCTGTGCATATGGTGCATACTCCGGCTGTATCACTTACTCCGCGCGGGGGTGACGTGGAAAGGCGCCGCCCCCATCGAGCTGTGACTACTGCCCCATGAGGCAGCAGAGCCGCGTCAGCCTTGCGAGTCAACATTACTCCTCGGAGGAGCAGAAAGTGACACTGATGCCAGTCTCCATGAACTTTGACCTTATATTCGGTATCGTGGTGAATTAAAGTACAGAGTAAGGGCTCTCTAAAAAGCCTTTTGTGTATGGCCTTTTATTGTGTATCCGAACGATGTAAGCATGAAGCCTTAAGTAAAAAATACAGTGAGGTTACTCCTGGTCGAGGTGGAATTTCCCTCGGCGCGAAGTCTAGGTGTAATTAGGTTGCTATAAATCAGTAGTGAGAAAAACTTTTTCGAAAGTCGCTTGTCTACAAAAAAAGGCACAGAAAATTAGATAACAATATGTACCAGCCACATAACGTGATATACTCCAATTTTGTTCTCAATTTGCAATTGTTTCTGCCACCTGATATTACAAGTAACGATAGTCGTATAACTGCTATAGCGGGACACTAATCCATTAATATCTACTTTAAGAGTTATTGATAGCATCATCAACATTTATATTGATACTATATCGATTTTAGATGGCGTTAACGTCAAAGATATTCCATAAAAACCTCATAACACTGGTATTATGTCGGATTTTATGTGATAATGTATGATAACAACTGCCTATTGCCATTTATAGGCACATTAGCGAGATTGGCTGTCACCATTCGAATAGAACACAATGAGTTTTTTTTTTTTTTAACAACGGTGTTAAATTAAAAAAAAACACAAAATGATCAAACTTATAACGAGTACAATAATAAAGATAATCGCTTGTATACCTAGAGTAAAAAAATATTGATATACATAAATTTACTAATTCTGTTAGTCTATGAGAAAAATGAAAAGAGGAATGATGCCCTTGAAAGTTTCAAGTATATTAAACTAGAGCAGATTATTAGACTTGGAAATACCTGAAAAAAATGATACCAAGTTTATTTGACAAACTGTCGTGCGATAAATGATATTATAACCTAAGACAACTTTTTAATAAGATACTATTCCAGCTCATTAAAATTTGTCTCTGACATTTTTTACTGTATACCTGTAACTAAGCCTAAAACAACTTGACCGCTAAATAATAGTACATATCCGACAGTTAGTAGTGTCATGTTCAGTCCCTTTGTCTGGTAAAATATTAATTAACAAAAATTTTTTCGAACATATTGGTGGTAGAAAAAGGTGAACCTTTCTTTATCATATAGTATCAAATTAGTCATGATGATACAGCTGTCTTCGAACTTCATTCTTCATCCTCGAACAAAATTCTTTGTATAGGACACTAATTTTCCACAAAATAGCTTCTCTTACCTCTTGCATTCATAAAAAGATTGCAGAAAATACTCTAAAATTATCTCTACTTAAAACATTTTTTTGTGGAAAAAATTTATCGACGTATCGATATTTTTTATGTAAATAAGTTAAAGTCGAGTTTCCTAACTGTGTGCATATCGAACTGCGAGGGCTTAAGGGAACTTTACGCGTTATCTGAACTTGAAAAGGTGATCAATATTGACATATTGCATACTGAACTTGTTGGTATATTATAATAACTTTGATTTCATATGACAGAATAGCCATACAACTGTACCCACCTTTCTAATCCTTAACCTAATCTTCTCAATAGAAAAAGTTAAGGCTTGTTATGTATAGTAAACTTATTTGCATGTATATATTTCCTTAGTGAAGAGCCGTGGTGGCCGAGTGGTTCGAGCAGTTGCCTGCGACGCAAAGGTCGCAAGTTCGAATCCCGACTGTACCAATGAGTTTTTCTGAACTTAAGTACAGTGATTAGTCACACCACGAGCTTTACGGTGAAGGAAAACATCGAGGAAACCTGCATACGTCAGAGAAGAAATTCAAAGGCGTATGTATAGTCGTGCTTGAGTAACGGCGATGGACTCGCCATCTGTCACGTTGGCACCTAATATACCTCTGGCGGAAAGTGGGTGTGTGGGTATTACCTATACACCTCTGCCTACCCCTTCGGGGACCCTTGTGGGAAGGCGTGAGGATATATTATATTATTATTATTATTATTTCCTTAGTACATACATGTAAAAAGCTATAAAATGTATATTTATAGATGCAACGTTAGATGATTTTAACGCTTGTAAATATAATAGAGGAGTTTATATTGTGTGTTATAAATATATTGTACCATTTAATGAGTACGAAATAAAATAACGAAACTGAATAAATAAATAAAGAAGCTTTTATTAATATATGCAATTGTGTTACGATGAAAGGAAATATTGTAATAGACGTCAAATAAATTCAATGTTGCAAATTTGTAATGTGTTTTTGTTGCTTTCCTGAAATCCCTCTGGTGTCACAAGCGTGAATAATGGTAACTGCTTATCATAAGGCCGCACGTTTGCTTGCCACCATAGTGGTAAAAAAATACAGTAACAAAAAACTACCTATAGGAGGGAGACATGTATTGCGGCGGTATGGTGAAAATATTTTAATAGCCCAGCAATTAGCTTCAGTGTTATTAATTAGTTAGTCATAGGGTGCCATTTTCATATCACATATTACGAACATGCGGTAATCGAGAAATAATATGGTTGGAATAACTTTACAGTCGCGTTGCGTAACTCTGGGATGTGTTGCCTGGATATGGAGTGAGCAGTTCCCTACTGCATGCCGTGAAATCACTCTATAGCAAGGCGTGCGTTAGGGTTAACGGTGGGATGTCACCCTGGTTTGATGTGAAGTCGGGGGTCAAACAAGGGTGTATCATGTCTGCCTGGCTGTTAATTATATGTCTAGATAACTGTCTGTGAGCACTAAGAACGAACGGATGTGGAGTGAAAATGGGAAACTTAGTGGTCAACTGCCTACTATACGCCGATGACGCGGTTTTACTTGCGTCATCAGAGGGCGAACTGCGGTCACTAGTTACCATAATGAAGGAAGAATGTGAAAAGAAGGGGCTGCGCCTAAACGCTGGCAAGACTAAGGTTCTGGTATTCGAAAGAGATGAACAAGTGACCGAGTATGCTACATCGGTAAATGGGCAAATTCTAGAACAATTGAATGAATTTGTATATCTAGGAAGCATGTTCACACGAGATGAAAAGTACGAAAAAGGTATTGAAAGAAGGATAACTGCCGGAAATAAGGTGAATGGAGCCATGTCGGCGTTGATAGGCAGTAAAAGTCTGAGCAAGAATGCTAGAGTTGCTGTCAGCAACGCGATATTGGTACCTACCTTATTGTACGGCAGCGAATCCTGGGTATGTCAGAGGATGTATAAAATAGCTTTAATGCAGTTGAGATGCGATCTCTTCGAAAAATGTGCGGAGTAACGATATTAGATCGAATCCGAAGTGAAGAGATTCGCAAATCAACTGACGTGATTGTAAGGATGAAGAAAGTCATGTTACGTTGATTTGGACACATAGAAAGGATGAGTGAAGAAAGATTGACGAAACAGATATACAAAGCAAAAGTGTGTGCAAGAAGTGGCAGAGGAAGGGCACGTTCCAACTACCTGGATCAAATCGATCGGACGCTCAAGGACGGGAACGTTAAGAGTACTCGAAACCGACGAGCATGTATGAAGAGACTGATGAATGTGGACGAAGCGAAAGAGGTATGTAAGTCTAGAGAGAACTGGCGCTCTATACTCTCTGCCTACCCCGTTAGGGACTTGGCGTGATGATATGTATGTATGTCTATTAACGTCGTATATCTGGGCTTGGTATTAATTTTAAAAGCCGTGCGCACGATTTATAAAGCCTTACAGTTAGGTTGAAGCTCGGTGCAGTCGTCGAGTTAATAAAATTTCACATTAATTTAACTGACTGACGAGATAACGAGATAGTCGCTACACTCCTATGGTAAGTTTTGCAGTTGAGCCGTCCATTTATGATTTTTTTAATTACAAGCGAACTTAGTCGATACATATCTGCCCTAGGGAGTCGTCACAAATTTAAGTGCTGAGCTGCTGTCGGCGTGTCTGATTCAATTCCCTAAAATTGCTTCTTTGCAGCGCAATCTCTGTGACCTCCATATACGTCATGAGACTCTTTCTTTGGGAAATGTAGGTACTCCCTGTACAAGATACTAAAATACATACAGCATATTATTAAGCGCATCAAAACACATGGCGTGGATGGTGATATATACACACATGTATACGTCAATTTGGACGAAGCAAAAGGGTATATAAATGTAAGTCTCGAGAGAACTGGCGCTCGACTCCCTCTGCCTACCCGTTAGGTACCCGGCGTGAGGATATATAATTATGTATGTATATGAAGTCATATAATTATGAAAAAAATATGAGTGTGGATGAAGCGATAGAGCTCTGTTAGTCTAAAGAGCACCGGCGCTCTACCCTCTCTGCCTACCCTACCAGCGACTCAGCGTGATAATAGGATTGAGATGCGATGAATGAAAAAAGTAATTACTTTTGAGAACTGTCAAAAGGCTAATTGAAAAGGCTATACATCATATATCGTCTCTTATCAATACGATTCTCAGCGCCAGTTACATCTTCGAACGTATTCTAGTGTGAATAGCCGGAGGGATGTCTTAGCAAATATTTACTGGAGCGTCAAAAGGAAACGCCCTGACTAATGGTGCGAGGGCGCGGGGTGTCTCATTAAGGGCACTCGACTAGAACCGTTATTGCGTCTGTATATTGTTAGCGTTGTTTGATCTTTTGACCGTGCTCTGATCTGAGATATTACTTGACGGATGGGATTTCAAAGCGAGTTTTTTCTGTCAAATATTTTAGTTACAATTATGAAACTGATAGAGCACCTCTTGTTGTTGTTGGCTTGGTTGAGGTCTTAGATAAATAGATAAATCTAAATTCGCATGAACAATTAGTCATGTTAGTAAACGAGGCTCTGCCAACCAGTAAGTAAGCTAGTACCGCGCTTACGGACGCTTGCAACGCTTATGGATATCACTCACTCGTTGACCATGCAAAAATCTCTTCGTACCTTGCTTGAAGAGCCCCATGCTAACATTTTAGCGAAAACCTATCAAGTGCAACGAGTATAAGTAAATACTTGCATGTGAATATTTTTAAATTGCATAAAGTATGTTATATATCCTCACGCCTTCCCACAAGGGTCCCCGAAGGGGTAGGCAGAGGTGTATAGGTAATACCCACACACCCACTTTCCGCCAGAGGTATATTAGGTGCCAACGTGACAGATGGCGAGTCCATCGCCGTTACTCAACACGACTATACATACGCCTTTTGAATTTCTTCTCAGACGTATGCAGGTTTCCTCTCGATGTTTTCCTTCACCGTAAAGCTCGTGGTGTGACTAATCACTGTACTTAAGTTCAGAAAAACTCATTGGTACAGTCGGGATTCGAACTTGCGACCTTTGCGTCGCAGGCAACTGCTCGAACCACTCGGCCACCACGGCTCACGGTTTACGGTTCAAATACGTTAGTCTATGTAATTCTTCTACAATATCTCAGAAGGATACCTGAACCTATAAAAAGGTTATGCATTCGTTTCGAAGTTTCATCTCAGAGTATTCAGAAATCGTAAGGGGCGAAGCACCGGGTTTCAGCTATATTACTATTGACGATTTAATTTCTTATTATTTACTAATAATAAGAAATGAAATAATACCATAAAACAAAATAGCACGTTTATTTTATTAATACAGTTCTTGAGTTTGATTAACGCGCCACGGAACTTAAGAATTCTAGATTAATCTTGGAACTTGATGAGTTATTGCACTTTCTGCGGCATCGCCAACTTTAACTGGATTTATCGTTTTCAACTTGTACTGGATTTAAATTTTGAATCCATTGTCAAGTTAATATCTTAAGTGAGCCATAAATAATGCAAATACACAGTTACAGATATTGCACAGTTTAAAACTAACTTAAGAAGTTTAAACGTGAATTGGCTGAGGAATTAATATTTGTTCTCTTTTGTGAGGATGAATATTAAGCAGACGTAGTAACTAACACCCATTATTTATATATTTTGACGACCGTCTGGTCTAGTGGTTAGAGCTCCTGACTGCGAAACTTGAGGTCGCGGGTTCGAATCCCGCTGAGGGCAGATATTTGTGTGATGAACACGAATATTTGTACCTTAGTCTTGGATGTCCTATGTATTTAAGTATATATCTATCTATATAATTAAATATATCGTTGTCTAGTTACCATAACACAAGCTTTGCTTACTTTGGGACTAGGTCAATTTGTGTGGAATTGTCCCAGGTATTTATTATTATTTATTTAGGTATTTATATATTTATTTACTATCATATTTATATCCTATTATTTTAGAGCTTAAGTACGGTGATTAGTCACACCACGAGCTTCACGGTGTAAGAAAACATCGAAAGGAAACCTGCATACGTCTGAGAAGCTATTCAAAGGCGTATATAGTATAGTCGTGCTTAAGTAACGGCGACAGACTTGTCACGTTGGCACCTAAAATATGTCTCTGGTTCCGTTGAGCTAGTGTGGTTTTAAAGTATTATTGATATTTTAATAAGTTCGGTTTTAGATATATATGGCGTTTGACAAACGAATGAAGAGACTGATGAATGTGGACGAAGCGAAAGAGGTATGTAAGTCTAGAGAGAACTGGCGCTCTATACTCTCTGCCTATACCGTTAGGGACTTGGCGTGTTGATATGTATGTATGTATGACTAACGAATGTATCTTGTAGTTAGTCTCTAGAACTTGATAGATTTACGTTAGTATCTTATTCGTTATTTCGACCATGAAATAAATGTGTCATTGTATGTAATTATTTTCGACATAGCATTTTATTACTGAAAATCCGTGCTATTTTTGTCGAAAGTCGAGCAAACGGATATTGACAGAGGCCCGTATATTGCTTTTAACCTAAATAAGTCCCTTTTGTTTTTAGGCAAAATAAATCGAATTACATGTTTTGCCTTTAATATTTATATAAAATATAAAATAATAATATATCCTCACGCCTTCCCATAAGGGTCCCCAAAGGCAGAGGTGTATAGGTAATACCCACACACCCACTTTCCGCCAGAGGTATACTAGGTGCCAACGTGACAGATGGCGAGTCCATCGCCGTAACTCAAGCACGACTATACATACGCCTTTGAATTTCTTCTCAGACGTATGCAGGTTTCCTCTCGATGTTTTCCCTCACCGTAAAGCTCGTGGTGTGACTAATCACTGTACTTAAGTTCAGAAAAACTCATTGGAACAGTCGGGATTCGAACTTGCGACCTTTGCGTCGCAGGCAACTGCTCGAACCACTCGGCCACCACGGCTCTTAATATTTATAATATTATATATATTTACTTAAGTTATTTACATTACTTAATATATAATACATATTCTGCAATTGTCTCTTCTGTGTCTTTTGTACTGATTTCTAAGGTAAGTTTTCAACTAGAATTTAGTTACACAAAACTTTATAATGTATAATGTAAATTAACACTGCGTATACTCGTACTACTGCAATCCCAACTATTACCCACATCATTAGGCCATTGTTTAATAGGTATTACATAAGGGGTAAAGGTCCGACCACACTTGTGGGTTCAAAGTGTTATTTAGTCCGTCAAGCATATATATTTCCGTAGAATCATAGAATGTATGACCCTAGGCGATCACTATAATAGACGCACAAAAAAAATTGCAAATTATTATTATTACCGTATTTCTTTTATTAGTTATTAAATAAACATCTTCTTTAGCTAATAAAACTAATAAAACACACACTGTACATTCAGAATACTCTCGCTGAAAAATATCTTACTCATTAAGTGTTCAACTTTCGTAGTTTATTTTAAAATAAAAACTTGTCCTCTTTATTTAAATAAATTGAGAGCAATATAAACAAGATCATATTAGCTACGGTAACCGCTTACTATTAGGTGAGCCGTATGCTTGTGACCAATACTGTACAAAACAAAAGACAAAACAAAGCTAAAAAGATAAAAACCTCTCTTGTCTCTCCATAGTATACAAGAGCGAGCATCGTTTATGCACATTTATAATCACTTCGGAAATACACTGTATTTGATTGATAACACCTTTTACAGAAAGCCGTTACAGGGCCGACTTCGAATCGGTCGGCAGCTTCGAATCTCGACTGTACCAATGAGTTTTTTAGAACTTTACTACGGTTACTAGTTCAGTTCAGTCAGTTATGGCTACGATTAGTCACACGACGAGCTTTACGGTCGGAAAACATCGAGGAAAACCCTGCATAATTTTGTGAAGGAATTCAGAGGCGTATATAATGGTAAGGTCATGCTTGATTTACGGCCAGGGATTCGCCATCTGTCACGTTGGCACCTACAAAATATATCATCTACCTACAAATCCCTGCCTACCTAGGCGTCAAGATATATAAAAGCATTTACCCATATCAAACTATGCAGTATATTTAAATGTTCACATGCTACATTTTGCACGGTACCGTACCCTTGATAAAGTCAACCCAAAAGGTTGTTTACAGGAGCGTAATTCTTCATTTGTTATTCCATAATATTACCTACATTTTTCCGACCGCTTTCCATTTGATTGATATTCTCTAAGAAATAATATTCATGATAACCTTAGATGATGTACGAGGAGTATCAATGCTATTATTGTAAAAAATTAAACAAAATGCATTGGGAGTACGTTGTCTTCAATATCGATTAGTAGAATGTTTCGCACAAAGTCACATGACTCTATAGTCATATCATATTGGTATAGGCGTCTGATACACACATTTCTTCTTAACTTTAGTGGATGACCCTTGTCAGTGTAACTGAAGCTCCCCACAGAAGCAATTTATAGGATTAATAAAAAATCTAACTTTGACCAAATAATACATAAACACCCGAAACAAAGTCACTATAAATTCTCCATAATAATACATATAATATACTAGCGGTCTGTCCCGGCTTCGCACGGGTGGACATATGATTTATTTATAAAAGAAAATATAGCCTATGTCACTCAAGGTGAAAGAAGCTTTCCAATGGTGAAAGATTTTTTCAAATCGGTCCGGTAGTTTCGGAGCCTATTCAATACAAACATACTTACATGCAAACATACTAATCTTTACTGTTTATAATATTAATATAGATGTATATCCCCACGCCTTCTCACTAGGGTCCCTGTAGGGGTATACTCATGCACTACTATACATACGTGTTAGAATTTATTTTCATATCATGTATGTATCAAACATATGTAGATTTCCTCTTGACATTTTCCTGCAACTGCATAAAAATTAGTAAAAATTGTCGTCACTGGTGGTCGATATGTTATGTCCCTTATTACCGACCAAGTTGCAAGGAACTTAGCTCAAGTTGCATCAGAGAGTAGTACGTTAAACTAACTTAAAGTGCCATCTCGGGGTGAACATCGGTTGGGACAAGTTTATGATTTATGACACTAACTTTTAGTATAAAACGGCTATCAGCGACCTAACACGTTTTCCTGAGATCTTATTTATTAGAATGCTATAATTTTGGAATGTCATTTTGAAAACCAATTACAAACTATATATAATATATCCTCACGCCTTCCCACAAGGGTCCCCGAAGGGGTAGGCAGAGGTGTATAGGTAATACAGGTAATACTCACACACCCACTTTCCGCCAGAGGTATAATAGGTGCCAACGTGCCAACAAACTATATGCAATAATATATATAATATAATAAATTTCACTCATAATCAGTCGGAAAAACGGATGTACAATGATGAAATACATACATATGTTCATATCATCACGCCGAGACCCTTATGGGGTAATGATACATACATACATACATACATATCATCACGCCAAGTCCCTAACGGGGTAGGCAGAGAGTGTAGAGCGCGAGTTCTCTCTAGACTTACATACCTCTTTCGCTTCGTCCACATTCATCAATCTCTTCATACATGCACGTCGGTTTCGAGTACTCTTAACGTTAAGGGTAATGATATATGATGATATTATTATTATATACATGAAGATGAGGAGAAATGTCAAGAGAACTTTACATCCGTGATTCTTGATACGTACCTACGGGTATGTAAGTCGATGAGAGAACTGGAACTGAAACTTTACTTATCTTGTCAGGGACTATGTATATAATTATGTTAGTAGGCACCCAAGCATATGTACATATCAACGTGTGAAGTCCCTCACGGGGTAAGCAGAGATATTAGAGCGCCAGCTCTCCCTAAGCTTACATTCCTCTTACGTTTCATCACATTCATCAGTCTCTTCACACATGCTCGCCGATTTTGAGCACTTTTGATTTTCTCGTCCTTTAATATGTAGATACTCCACCATAGGCAGTATATTATATAACGGTTAACCCTTAATTTATTAAATGACTGTAGAAGATATAAAAATCTTTATAAGGACTCAGAAGAACTTCCAGCGGAAACGTTGGCACCTAATATGCCTCCGGTGAAAAGTGGGTGTGTGGGTATTAGTTACCTATACACCTCTGCCTACGCCTACGGAAACCTATAATATTAAATAATTTTGAAAATAAATTCAAAGATTTATTTATGTGTACATTTATGCTTTAGAAATGGCGAAAAACCCACCATCTGTCATGTAAATATATCTACGGCAAAAATAGGGATCTGGGGGTTGTAGGCAAATTGAGTTACGAATACGTTTTAAATAAAGATCTTTCATTTTGTATTATTAATGCAATACATTATCTTATAAATAAGAGTGTGAAAAGATTCCTGCAGGATAGGCAGTGCGCGAGTGATACCCCTGGAGTCGTAAGCGTCTAAGGCGGCGGTAACCGCTTACCATCAGGAAGACCATGCAAACATGCTTATTTGTAACCACTGTGGTATAATAAGTTAATATCAAATAAACAGACTCTACATATGTGTGCGAAAATACGAAGTCGACTCAGTAAATAAGTAGCCTACTGTTTAGATTTGTTTCAAACTTTGATGATAACGCAAGACGAAATTACAATCCTGACAGAAAACATTTTTAAAGCTTTTTATCTCATGTATTTAGCGTGAAAATGGATATTAAACTGGATAAATATGTTAAGTAGAGTATCTCTTGAAATTCTTAGCTACCTAACATCTTGGCAAGTTTATAAACATAGAAAATATATATATATATATATATATATATATATATATATATATATATATATATATTTATAATTGCTCCGGCTTAAACATCTTGAGGCTCGAGCCGTCGTTAGCAATTTGACCGTACAAATCCGTTTGTCTTGTATCGGCTTACGACTGATCCAGACCGATAGCCGGAGCCGGATTGTAAATTGCATTGTTTCAGACACTGAAGAATCTTTGTTGCCACTTTAATTTCTATGAGCCGTGGTGGCCGAGTGGTTCGAGTAGTAGCCTGCGACACAAAGATCGCAAGTTCGAATCCCTTAAGCACAGTCATTAGTCACACCACGAGCTTCACGTTGAAGGAAAACATCGAGAGGAAACTTGCATACGTCTGAGAAGAAATTCAAAGGCGTATGTATAGTCGTGCTTGAGTAACGGCGACGGACTAGCCATCTGTCACGCTGGCACCTATAATATATCTTTGACGGAATGTGGGTGTGTGGGTACTACCTATACACCTCAGCCTACCCCTTCGAGGACCCTTGTGGGAAGGTGGAGGATAGATATATATATATATATATATATATATATATATATATATATAAGGTGGAGGATAGATATATATATATATATATATATATATATATATATATATATAAGGTGGAGGATAGATATTGAATTTCTTCTCAGACGTATGCAAGTTTCCTCTCGATGTTTTCCTTCAACGTGAAGCTCGTGGTGTGACTAATGACTGTGCTTAAGGGATTCGAACTTGCGATCTTTGTGTCGCAGGCTACTACTCGAACCATCGGCCACCACGGCTCATAGAAATTAAAGTGGCAACAAAGATTCTTCAGTGTCTGAAACAATGCAATTTACAATCCGGCTCCGGCTATCGGTCTGGATCAGTCGTAAGCCGATACAAGACAAACGGATTTGTACGGTCAAATTGATAACGACGACTCGAGCCTCAAGATGTTTAAGCCGGAGCAATTTCAAGCCGCTCTTTGATGGAATCTTGTATTACACCTTTCATTGTGAAAATGACAAAATGAAATTGTATGGGACTTTTCTAGAGCCTGTATCTTTTTTTATCATCCACATTCATCACATTTTGGACACACAGAAAGGATGAGTGAAGAAAGATTGACGAAACAGATATACAAAGCAAAAGTGTGTGCAAGAAGAGGCAGATGAAGGCCACGTTCCAACTACCTGGATCAAATAGATTGGACTCTGAAGGACGGGAACGTTAAGAGTACTCGAAACCGACGAGCATGTATGAAGAGACTGATGAATGTGGACGAAGCGAAAGAGGTTTGTAAGTCTAGAGAGAACTGGCGCTCTATACTCTCTGCCTACCCCGTTAGGGACTTGGCGTGATGATATGTATGTATTCATCACATTTTGATATCACATGACATTGATTTTGTGTAATCTTGACGTTTCAATTCTTGAGTGTTCGGTCTAATTGATCTAGGTAGAAAAAACCAATTAGTCTGTAAACCTAGAGAGAACTGGCGTGCCACTCATTCTGCTTAGCACGTAGAAGACCTGGCGTGATGATATCATTATACTTGTGTACGAATATCTATTTATTTCGTCATTCATGGCTTACGGATGGCCATGATTATTGATAGATAATCACCTATCTCATCTCATTATTCATGTATCCGAATCTATCAGGATTTTGCATTTCATCTTAATATTTACATATCATCACGCCTAGTCCCTTACATACATACCATCACAATGATTATATGTATGTAAAGGACTTGGCGTGATATGTATGTAAGTGACTTGGCGTGATGATATGTATGTAAGGGACTTGGCGTGATGATATGAATGTAAGGGACTTGGCGTGATGATATGTATGTAAGGGACTTGGCGTGATGATATGTATGTAAGGGACTTGGCGTGATGATATGAATGTAAGTGACTTGGCGTGATGATATGTATGTTAGGGACTTGGCGTGATGATATGTATGTAAGGGACTTGGCGTGATGATATGTATGTAAGTGACTTGGCGTGATGATATGTATGTAAGGGACTTGGCGTGATGATATGTATGTAAGGGACTTGGCGTGATGATATGTATGTTAGGGACTTGGCGTGATGATATGTATGTAAGGGACTTGGCGTGATGATATGTATGTTAGGGACTTGGCGTGATGATATGAATGTAAGTGACTTGGCGTGATGATATGTATGTTAGGGACTTGGCGTGATGATATGAATGTAAGGGACTTGGCGTGATGATATGTATGTTAGGGACTTGGCGTGATGATATGAATGTAAGTGACTTGGCGTGATGATATGTATGTTAGGGACTTGGCGTGATGATATGAATGTAAGGGACTTGGCGTGATGATATGTATGTTAGGGACTTGGCGTGATGATATGTATGTAAGGGACTTGGCGTGATGATATGTATGTAAGTGACTTGGCGTGATGATATGTATGTAAGGGACTTGGCGTGATGATATGTATGTAAGGGACTTGGCGTGATGATATGTATGTTAGGGACTTGGCGTGATGATAATGTGTATGTATCTAAATATTTTAAAAAGAGGTCGTAAAATAAGTATAGAGTATAAATAATAATAATTTTCCAGTAGTACTAAAATCTTAAGCCATGGTGGACGTATGCGTTAAGTAATAGCAAGTGAAATAAAATTTTCTGGTTCAAAGCCGGTCGGCGCTAATAAGTTTTTTTTTTTACATGGGTACAGTTTATTCACCCCACCATGCAAATATGAGTAGGTATTGATTGAAAGACGAAATTTCACTGGAGTACTAGTAAATAATGAAATACGTTTACTCTCAAAATACAATGTTTGAAAAGCTTTAAACACTAAAAAGCGACAAAATATTTAGATTTCTTTTGTGGAAAGGACACTCGAAAGCGACATAACCTTTCGTTAGTACATAAGTAGGTACGTGCCCTTCGTAGGTACTACACCTGAGGGATTTACGTACTACCTAAACGATTTTTCAGACCGTTGTTCGACTATATTTGAAGTTAACTTTATGTACACATAAGATTTACGGGCGTCGCAAAACGCTTCAAGTTCAATAAACCGTTTCTAGGATTAGATTTCAAAATGCATATGGTGAAGATTAAAGTAAGAGAGTACAGTAAATATTTCAGTAAAGTATTAACTTATTTTTTTTCTTACACACAAGAAAATTACACAGTTGTTCTTTATTCGTTAACTAGGCAAGACCTGTAATATAGGTAATTGATTAGTACCGAGTTACTTCAATGTGAATGCGAAATGACAAGAGACCTAATCCTTAGCTATATTTTTGCTGTGCAATGTACTTTGTAGACTGTGTATGCGTGTGTGTAATTATATACTTGATCCCTTTTAGTAATTGTAAAATTACGAAGAGCTCTAACGATTTGAGCCAAGTCTGAACTTTGTTTTAGTTCTCGTATTGGGCACGCTTTGATGTGAATTAATTTATTTTATCAAAAATAAAAGGCAAGAGCATTCACTTAGCGGATGTAATTTATTTGGAACGTAACGTGATTTTGCAATTGTTTGACGGTAAATTGGTCAGATAGCAATTTTGTGCTGGCTAGGAGATAGAGGTCGTCGGTTCGGTTGTCGGTGAGGATGTAGGTTTGTGTGAATTAACACGAATGCTTCAAATATTTAAATATATAATATCTGTCATATAGAGCCGTGGCGGTCGAGTGGTTCGCGTAGTCGCCTAAACACAATAATTGCAAGCTCGAATTCAGACTGTACCAAAGAGTTTTTACTTACGAGATATATCTTAGTATGTACAGAGTATTTTTACAGTCGGACTTCACAAATGGTTAGTTCATTTAATGATTCTACATTTTATTAGAACACATGAAGTAATAAAAATGTGCTAACGATCCGTCCTCAATTACTTCGAACTTTTTACGACACTCATAAATCCAAATTCTTAACTTTGTACCACTCCTCGTTGTCAAGTGTCAAGATTATACATTCAAAGTAAAATGTTCTAACTTCATATTTTTATGGTTCTTTGAACTTATTTTATGTATTCGACAATTCTCTTGATACGCTTTTTTTTGGGGGAACTATATTGTAAAAGGATAGTGGTTAAAGATCCTGGCTGCAAAACTTGAGGACGCGTTCGATTTCCTCTGAGGGCAGATGCTATTGGTGTGATGAATATCTATATTAAGTATTAACGTATGTATATCGTCTAATTCCCACAGCACAAGCTTTGCTTTAATGGGGACAGTTCCACAGACGGACCTATACTTTATGTGTGGAACTGTCCCAAGGAATTTCTTATATTTATTTATGGAAATCTTACATTTTATACAATACATCTTCTTCTAAATTAACGTATTTATTTCATTTACATAATTTTATTGCATCGCGTAAGACTCACCGACGGGGCTGCATCCAGTGAGCCGTTAATAAAGCACTTGCCCATACATTTTTCAATGAGGAATGCAACATGCCTTTCTGTATCTTTACAATCACCATCTTCCAGACCAGCTGCCTTCCAAATATTTCATTACATATTTGATCTAAAATTTACGATGAAATTATATTTCATTAAAGCAGTAAAACCCTGTACTATTATTTTATTCAAACCCAACATCTACATTCTAGAGAGTAAATTGAAAAAAAAATGTCTATCAAATCTTAGATGAATTCAGTTCCATAGATATATATTTGTATGTGCTTGCTGACGTCATATGAATTCATATGACGTCAGCAAGCACATATAAATGCTGGCAATCACGAATGCTGATGCAAAACGATTTACCCTGGCGTGGTGCAAATGTTCCCGCCTTGCCAGAGCCTGCTCGTTACGTAATGGATTTCACGGGAGATGGGAACTGATGGCACGAATATGCTAATGTGCGCTTAGTGCCGTGTGTTCTAATGATGTCTTCTTTTGTTTTCATTTTTATACATTCGCGCCTTCAAGGGTGACTGAAGTCATAGTGTAATATTACCAGGGTATAATAAAACCTGTAGGCGTAGATTCAGGATTTTTATGATTCTTTACCCTTAAAGAAAGACATATACGAATTTCAGCTATGATGTAATGAGTGGTACCAACGTGTTTATCTTCACACTGTAAATAGTATAGTAATATACCCTCATGTCTTCCCATAAGGGTCCCCGAAGGGGAAGGCAGCGGTGTATATGGCGAGTCCATCACCGTTACTCAAGCACGACTATACATACACCTTTGAATTATGCAGGTTTTGTTTAAGTCTGAGAAGCAGCAGTCTGGTGACAAACACACGTACAGAGAAATATATATTCTAAGATACATAGTTGGCGCGTTGACACCTGACTAAATCCAGCCTAGTTGCTGTTATAACAACCAAGACGAAAAGTTTTAAATATGATCGCATCGGTGTTCCTGGAGTAGGAAATCTTGTACTGCTTGCAATCGTCTCTACGCAAGTTCGGTTAGAAACAAAGACTACAACAGTATGCGGGCCAAGTTACCAATCCGAATGTTGTCCCTGGTATTGTACAGGCGGCGGTGGTCACATTCCGTTAGATGGGCCTTAAACTTGTTTGAATATATATATTTACATTGCAGTCCAAATAAAATACGTTTGTCGTTCCTATTTACAAACGACCGCACTTGAAGGTTGGCACTGGTATTTGCTTAGCGAGAGGTATGACCTTTTTGTGTAGACTTATTTCCCGAATCATCCAGAGATTAGAAAACTATACGTGGAAATTGTTAATGTACTTATATCGTATTTCAGTAATGCCCAGTCTGCGGGCTTTCCATTAACTAACTTAGTTTTTCTCAACTTGAGTTTAGTGATTAGTCGCACCACGAGCTTTATGGTAAAGGAAAACATCGAGAGTAAGAAATGTATATACGTATGTATAGTCGCGCTGAGTATCGACGATGGACTCTCCATCTGTCACGCTGGCACCAAAAATATATCTCCAGCCCAAAATGGGTGGCTTACTCCTTTGGAGGCCTTTATGGGATGTCAAGATATAACTTAATAATAATCTTAATCAAGCAATCAACTTTCCCTATTAATAATTCGTATAATTATTAATAGGGAAAGTTATAATATAAAAATGAATACGTTGATACCTAAATCTATATTAAAAGTCTTTAAGGACATTAAGCCCAATGCAGGTCTCTTCACTATGTCCACTTATGTTCTGGTCACAGTGCCACAGAACAGCCGTGGTCACGTACACACAATAACAAGTATGGGCTGTTAGTGTGGCCGGTTTATTGTGTCAATAGTACTTATTGTTATTATTGGAGTACATTGAGATTGGGATACTGGTTTCGTATCTGACTATGGCACAAATTGTACATTATATATTCATTCAGACTTGTTATAAGATGGAGTGGTTAAGTCGACAACCGTCAGGTCTAATGGTTATGGCATCAGATTGGGAAGCTTGAAGTCGTGGATTCGATTTCCGTTGGAGACATACATCTCTATGGGTCTTCTTTATTATTAGCTTGCTTAAGTTAGGAGAAAGTAAGTTTTGTGAAGTAGTCTTATAAATTACTTATAGTACTAACTTCATGTAGAGAATAATGGGCTTACTTATGTACTGCTTCTTCTCACGTTCCCACAAAAAACACCGAAGGGGTAGGCAGAGACCTAGTCCTTCAGTGTTCGGTGTGCGCTGAGCAGATAATGAATTAGGATATGGGAAACTAATTTATAATTCCAGGAAAAAATTAAAAACACATTATTTCTATGAATGGTGTTATTGCGATGTTTATACCAATTCTAAACAAAAAAACTGAAAATTCGTATATAAATATTTCAAAATCCTCTTGCTCGAAGCCAATAATGTTACGCCGCCACCTTGAATTTTCTTTATAAAGTAAACCTTTCCGTAAGAGGTCAACTTAATTTACGCTCTGCACCCACATACTCGGCAGATAAATGGATTTAGTTTTCACAAATTACACTCAAATAATAAGACGCAACCTCTATGCTATGGCATTATGGCTGATTTCGTATATAACGTCTTGAACGTTCCTTCTCAAATGTTTGTTCGACAAAATTGTGTTGTCACCGCTTATTTAGAAAATTCATTGATACAGTCGTGATTGTGCAATCTTTATGTTGATTACTCGAACTACGCAGCCACCACGGCTTACTTGGTGTGAGGGAATATAACAACATTTATGTTAAAATCTTATGTACATTCTTCGATGAACTGGCAGTTCACAAACATTCGCAGCCTGTGTGGTTCCTACACGCACAACTTCATGTGAACTTCTGAACGATTCCTAACTTTTCGTTATAATTACTTTACCCTTATCTTAACTTAAGTAAGCTTTCGTTACAAACTTCGACGTCGCAATCTTGACATTTCAATTCTGTCTTTCGGATATTGATATAATGGTATCTTTGTTGCTTCATTTCCTATTTCTCTGCCCGCTTTATAAACATGAACATGTTACGTGCTCATAACGTTTACATCACAAAGGTTGCAAATTACCTGCCTGACGGCAAGCGTTACTTTAGCTCTTGGGATATAACTCTAGCGGAGTTACAAGGGTAAAGGTCAAGCTCTTATTAACTTTTTATATACCACTAAGCTTGCTTGCCACAAGCATGCGAGCCGCCTCATGGTATGGAATTACTGCCGCCAATGGACATAACACTGGTACCCGTACCATAATACTGGACCCGGCTGGTATCTTTTGAGTCATCTCGACTAGTACAAACTCCTTTGAAACCGTACAGTGCAAAAATCTATTTGATTCGAAGGTGGTACAAAGTTGATAGTGGCTCTTAGCCTTATTTAAGCCATTAGCGGATCTGTTATCGTTGATACTAATTATTTGAATAATCAACGATTATGGGACTCGCTGTTCGTGAGAACACAGCTGCTTGAGTATTTAGAAACTGAAACCTGCTGCAACTATGGTTTGTCTTCCAAGAACGGCTGTTTTAGTATCTTCTAAAGGACACGATTTTGATCGGAACATGGTAAGTATTTGTAGGCTTGACCCTCGACAGGTTAACTTCAAATAATGATCCATGGAAAAAATGCTCAGGCACAACGGAATCCCCGTTCGAAATTTGAGGTGCCTACCAGGGCTGCTTCACTTTGCAGAAGATTGCAACCAATTAATACTGCTCCTAGATGTATTCCTAAGTATTGCGTTTCTGCTGTAAGTACGTTTTACAGTTATGCACTAGAAATTGTTGCGCTGGCAGAAGAGAGACTAAGAGCGGATGAGATTTTAAGAAGGGGAAAGGTTAGACGTCATGCACTTCTGTCACTTAAACATTGTCTCTTTTTAGTCTTGGATGTCTATGTGTAAGTATATATATCGTTGTCTAATAACCATAGTACCTACAAGATTTGCTTAGTTTGGGACCAGGTCAATTTGTATGGAACTGTATGCAAATATATATTTATTATTGAAATGAAATGAAATCTTTCATCAAGGAACTTTTGATCATCATATATTTAAGAGTATGACTCTTGTCTTGTGAAGGCGCCTACATTTTTTCGTGTCCAGACCGTCGTTTTCATTATGTTTGCAATAGCATCTCTCATTTATTCATGTTGATGGCATTGGAGTTGCTCTGCTGGGACAGTATCTCTCAGTTGCAGAAGATCGTAGCCAATAGTCAAAATAGTATAGTTAAAAGAGTAAGTATAACCTTTGGAAATAAAAATACTGTAACCACAATCCATCAAAGAGGCTGTTAACTTATTTGCTATAACTATAAAGGAGATTGGTTACATGTTGGCTAACAACCCCAACTAGATAGCAAACTATGAGCGTCAATAGACTTATAT
Source organism: Drepana arcuata (assembly GCA_016069955.1). Taxonomy (NCBI): domain Eukaryota; kingdom Metazoa; phylum Arthropoda; class Insecta; order Lepidoptera; family Drepanidae; genus Drepana; species Drepana arcuata. The sequence continues at coordinate 21,215 of JACCPG010001508.1, forward strand.
TCCATTTCTCCTAAACTCTGAGAGGTTTACTCCAGGCTCTAAGGAAATTTAACGTCGGGAGGCTCAAAATTAATCCAATTTCTGCACCTACACCGGCTCTAATTACTTTAGTCCATGCTAGCCACTTATGAAGGTCATCCGACGTGGAATTACGTTAGTACTAACAATTCGTACACAACACAATGAAATACGGTTTCGTTAATGTAATTTTTACTCGATGTAAAAGAACAATGAATTTTAGTATTTCTTTCCACACCCCTCTCTTAGCATCCTTTGCGATAGGGACTATCCCCCCTCTCTCTTTCTCGATATCTCATAATTCGTCTCGCCAATTTGACATATATCTATAGCTTATCTAATTTCTTTGAAATCACATTTAAAAACACAAATAATAAGTTATTCATTTGTTATTATTACTATTAGTCAGCAACGCGCGAGCGATAGTCCTGATGTTGCGAGCGTCCATAAGCGGCGGTCGGCTCAGTAGTGTATAAAGGACACAAAATTACTACTGATATCATTATTATTATATATTATCATTATATATGAAATATATATACTTTCATCATAATTTCAAAAACGTCCAGATTCGCTTGGGTGAGAGAAAAGCACGGACCCAGTGACGCCACCTATCGGGTCCAATTATGAATCGAAACCGTTCTCGAATCCACCTGAAGAGACACAGAAAATTTCATTAAAATTGGTCCAGCCGTTTACGGTTCTATAAAGGACGTACAGACAAACATTCATTTTTATATACATAATAATAGATCCGTTGTTTTACATAACAAGTTATAAGCTAATCGCAAACAAGGCGCACCAATTAAACGATAAACAAGGCTATTACGTAACGAAGCAAGTGAATTAGACGAAATGGAAAGTTTATAACAAAATTTGGGGGAAATGTTATAATGTCCATCCTATAACTCAATCTGCGCCCTCGAATTCGGAGAACGGAACTTTTCAATCTCGGGTACCCTAAAATGGGTGTTCCTCGGTCCGTTGGGCCAATAAAATGTTGCTTGGATTACTTCCGAGTGCCATTCATGATAATCGCCAAGCATTGTAAGACAGCTAGCTATGAGTCCTCTTGTTATAGAGTTATCCATTGTTAAAATTTCCTTAGCCAAAATGCAAAGCGATTTTTCTCATGTAAAAATGAATCCTTTCCTCCGTGCATTGTGATTCCTTTTCTCACTTACTGTATCTTCTCTTCGGGGATCGATAAACCTCCCTTAGAGTACTTTGCTTTATTAAAACGGGAACATTCACTGAGGATTGAATTTGCTTTAGAATAAATTCACTTATCTCTATAGCATACATACTGTTTCAGAAAG
>JACCPG010001512.1:0-12314 GCA_016069955.1 Drepana arcuata
ACTTAAGTACAGTGATTAGTCACAACACGAGTTTACGGTGAAGGAAAACATCGAGAGGAAACCTGCATACGTCTGAGAAGAAATTCAAAGGCGTATGTGTAGTTGTGCTTGAGTAACGCCGATGGACTCGGCATCTGTCACGCTAGCTCCTAAAATATATCTCCGGCGGAAAGTGGGTATGACCAAACCTCTGCCTACCCTTGTGGAAAGGCGTGAGGATTTATTATTATTTACGTACAGTGATTAATATCACCATGAGCTTGCACGCTGCGGTTTAAATATTATATCTGCAAAGAGAGGTTGGTGATGCACTTCTGCCTATCCTTTCGGGGTTCTTGGTGCTTAACACATACAAGAACACATACGTGTTGAACAAAAAGAAGAAACTGCAATTATAAACAGCGATATTGGTAAATTTGTCGTACAACCATCGTCTAACGTTTGATCCTACAGGTATCTGGTCCCTCCGCACGTCATCTTCAGGCCAGCCGCTCCCCAGCGCGCGCGCTGTGAGCACCACCCTATTGCTGGACACCAGCCACCCCAGCCCGCTCCTCAACCTCCTGTTCATGCAGTTTGGACAGTTCATTGCACATGACATGAGTGCCGGTGTCGTCTTTACTATTGGTAAGTTTCAAAGTTGATCTGAATCAAATTGTTGGCATATGTCTACATTTGGACAGTCTGCTTAATGAGGAACTGTATATATATCCTCACGCCTTCCCACAAGGGTCCCCAAAGGGGTAGGCAGAGGTGTATAGGTAATACCCACACACCCAATTTCCGCCAGAGGTATATTAGGTGCCAACGTGACAGATGGCGAGTCCATCGCCGTTACTCAAGCACGACTATACATACGCCTTTGAATTTCTTCTCAGACGTATGCAGGTTTCCTCACGATGTTTTCCTTCACCGTAACTGTATATGTAAAAATATATAAATCATGCTATTAGCCAAGAAAACGAAGTAGTATTCTCTTATTGTAAAATGTAGATACTTATATATCTATTTTATCGCAAGATCTTTGTCGGTAATTTCCACTCATGTAACACACGCAGTGTGCCATAGCCAACTGTGGGAGTGTAATGATCTTTACGGAATGTGTGTTTGTGAATATTCGTGTAGTCTTCTGTAGTCTTCTGTAGTCTTCTGTAGTCTTCTATAGTCTTCTGTAGTCTTCTGTAGTCTTCTGTAGTCTTCTATAGTCTTCTGTAGTCTTCTGTAGTCTTCTGTAGTCTTCTGTAGTCTTCTGTAGTCTTCTGTAGTCTTCTGTAGTCTTCTGTAGTCTTCTGTAGTCTTCTGTAGTCTTCTGTAGTCTTCTGTAGTCTTCTGTAGTCTTCTGTAGTCTTCTGTAGTCTTCTGTAGCCTTATATATGTAGGTAAGTGAGAAGCTAATTGGCTATGTGATACTATTACGTCTATCCGCATGTGACACAGGCAATGGGAGTGCAATATCGTGCTGCACTGAAGATGGCCAGCTGTTGCCGCAGGAGCTCCAGCACTGGGCATGTGCCCCGATCCTGTTGGACCCTAAGGACCCATTCTACGGCCATTTCGGGCATAAATGTATCAACTTCGTCAGGGCTCAGCTGGCGCCGGCTAGCGACTGTACTGTGGGCTATGCTAAGCAGGTAACGAAATATTGTTTACTTCACTACACACCCACTCCCACTTTCCGCCAGAGATATATTAGGTGCCAACGTGACTGATGGCGAGTCCATCGCCATTGCTCAAGCTCGATACGCCTTTGAATTGCTTTTTGCCGTATGCAGGTATCCTCTCTCCTTCACTGTAAACCTCGTGGCGTGACTAATCTGTGACTGTACTTAAATTCAGAAAAACTCATTGGTTCAGTCGGGATCCGAAATTGCGATCTTTGTGTCGCAGGCAGCTACTCGACCACCACGGATTGCTTACTGCAAGCCTTCCCATTAGGGTAGCTTAAGGGATATGCAGAGGTGTTATAATAGTAGGTACAACACCCTGTAGCAATTGTAGACATTCGGAAATTATGTTGCGAAAATAATTTTAATTAGTTCAGCTAAATTCCAGTACAGCGACATCTAGTGACAAGAATGAAAATAATGTTACAAACTGAATTAACACCTTCCTTTCGCCGGAGATATATTCAGGAGGTAACGTGACAGATGGCGTTTTGATGATGTTTTGAACCGTAAGCTCGTGGTGTGATTAATCTTTGTAATTAATTTCAGGAAAATACATACAGTGGACCGTATAACCTCCTTTTTTTAATTCGGTACAGGCGTTTAGGAGTTCAATGACTAACACACGGACACAAGAAATATTATGTATCAGATGGATAAAGATAAAGATATATAAACAGTCTCGACTGGAATGTTCTCTCTGCCTACCCCGTGAGATACTTTGGATTTGAAGTATCAATGTCTGATAGACCTGTTTACTCCTGTCATGATGATTTGTAACACTACACTACACTACACTACACTACCTCATATCACTTTGTTGACCACTTCTTTAAAAAATCCCCTCCTAGATGAATGGAGCATCTCACTATCCAGACCTGTCTCACTTATACGGCACGTCATCTGAGAAACTTGCATCACTGGTGGCGCCTGGAGGTTTGCTGAAGACCTTCCTCGACTACGGGAGAGAACTGCCTCCTCTCACCGAGAGGGCGGAGTGCTTGGCTATGAAGAATGGAGCGGCTTGTTTTGAGTCAGGTGAGATATACTTCTTCTAGGATAGAGAGTTAGAAAATAATATAAATTATTTAAATACTTATATATATATATATCCTCACGCCTTCCCACAGGGGTCCCCGAAGGTGTAGGCAAAGGTGTATAGGCAGAACCCCACACCCATTTTCCGCCAGAGATATATTTAGAAGAACAACTGTACATACGCCTTTGAATTCCTTCTCGAACGTATGCAGGTTTCCTCTCGATGTTTTCCTTCACCGCAAAGGTCGTAGTGTAAGTGGTCACTGTAATTATGTTCAGAAGTACTTTGTGTTGAAGAGTAGTCGAACCACTCGTAATCCAGCTAATTATCATTCCGTGTGTTAAATTTCTTCCAACTCCCTTCAGGTAAAATTAATTCTGGAACTCGATCGCAGAGCTACCTATCTGTCTATATTATTCCTCTTCCCTAACTTCTCTTTTTAGCCTCTTCTCTAAGACATAATTTATTCTCACTTGTTTTGCATAAGTTAAACATACGCTTGATCTATCCAGGTGATAACCATGGCAACCAGATTATTTCCCTGACGGTCCTCCACTCGATCTGGACCAGGGAACACAACCGAGTAGCCAAGGCGTTGTCCAGGCTCAATCCGGCCTGGGACGAGAGTAAAATCTTCATGGAGGCCAGGAGAATACTCCAGGCAGAGTTCCAGCATATTATCTTCAATGAGTGGCTGCCTTTTGTGTTAGGTTGGTATCTGATAGCGGCTGCTCAGACCGACAGGTCGCATACTCAATGCAGGTTGCTCCTGCATTGAGCATGCCATCTGTATGTGAGAATTTTGTGTGATGTTCAATAACTGGTCCATGTAACCGTTACTCGATTTGATTTGATAGTAAGCGATTACCCCCGTAAAAAAACTATTTTTACAAGTAACACATATTTAAAGTCTTAAATATCAATGTACACTTAGTACCATTTCCATAGAAACCAGTTTGAAGAAGATACGGCGAACTAAACTCCCAAGGTTTTATCATTTTCTGTGCAGTGAATTTCATTTGGAACTTACCATATTTCGTTGCAGACGAAACGCTTCCGCTGTTGCAAGATTTTATGAACGCTGGTAACCTTCATAAAATATTCATGACATAAATTTCAGGTCCAGAATTAATGCAGGTATTCGAACTGGCTCCGTCTGCAGGCTACTCCTCATCATACGATCCTCACGTAAATCCTTCATTAAGTGCTGAGTTTTCGGCTGCTGCTATGAGATTTGGGCATTCTATAGTCGATGGAAAGCTTGTGTAAGTATTAAAAGCATTAATATAATATTTCTTCACGCCTTCCCACACGGGTCTCCAAACAGGCGGAGGTGTGTAGGTAGTCCTCACACACCCACTTTGCTCCAGAGATATATTTTAGGTGCCAATATAGTTTGATATAGTACTTTAGGTTTCATTTTATTTGTTTCTATGGAAAAAGTATAGATCAATTATTTTGCGTATAACGTTAAGGTGTTCTGACTTTTAACAAACGTCCTCACAAACTTTCGCATTTATGTTATTAGTCATGTTGAGCGATATAACACGAGTGTTAAGAGTGAGAGTGGGAAATATACATGTCGGTAAATGGGCCAATTCTAGAACGAGATAGGCAAGGTAGCCAGAGGTGTATAGGTAATACCCACACACCCACTTTCCGCCAGAGGTATATTAGGTGTCAACGTGACAGATGGCGAGTCCATCGCCGTTACTCCAGCACGCTTATACATACGCCTTTGAATTTCTTCTCAGACGTATGCAGGTTTCGTCTCGATGTTTTCTTTCACCGTTAAGCTCGTGGTGTGAATAATCACTGTACTTAAGTTCAGAAAAACTCATTGGTACAGTCGGGATTGGAACTTGCGACCTTTGCGTCCCTGGCAACTGCTCGAACCACTCGGCCACCACGGCTCTTGTAACAAGATAATGACAAGATAATGAATTTGTATATTTGTACACGAGATGGAAAGTATGGAAAAGACATTGAAAGAAGGATGACTGCCGGTAATAAGGTGTATGGGGCCATGTCGGCGTTAATGGGCAGTAAAAGTCTGAGCAAGAATGCTCGAATTGCCTACTTTATTGTACGGCAGCGAATCCTGGGCATGTCAGAGGAAGTATGAAAATAACTTAAATGCAGAGGTGCGATCTCTTCTGAAAATGTGCAGAGTAACGATTTTAGATCTTATTCGAAACGAAGAGATTCGCAAAACAACTGGCATAAATGGTGTGATTGTAATGATGATGATACTCCTGTAATTATAATTTAAGTATTAATACATTCCAGGGTGCCCAACCCCAACAACAATGGGGTATTCGAGACAATATCTATCCCAGAGGTAATGTTCCAGCCGTCGAGGCTCCGTCTCCGGCCTTTCCTGGATCGCCTGCTACTTGGATTGGTCGAACAACCGATGCAAACTGTCGATCCATTGGTCACTGAAGCAGTGAGTACATTTTTGTGAACTATATTTTAATGGTCGTGTTCCCAATATTTAATTGAATTTTGATGTGTAGTTTTGTTGTGGAACCGTAGACGATAAATACGTTCCGCTGACGCATACCATAGCTTGATTATGACGCGAAATTCAAATGTCATTTGAATTTCATCACATGGAATGCTTAATATTGAAGTTTACTGAAAAAAATGAATTAAGATAATTAACTATACAAATAAATAAAATTGGAGTGTCTGTTTGTAATATTAAAATAACCGCTTTTTATCAAATGCAAATGGATGTATACACGATTCATAAACCAAAATATTTTTCTTTTTAAATTTTGTCTGTCTGTCAGCCGGTCTGTCTGCCTGTTTGTTCCGGATAATCTCTGAAATGGCTGGGCAGATTTTAACGGGACTTTCACTGGCAGATAGCTGATGTTAAAATGAGTTACTTAGGCTAGTGATATTTTAGAAACTAAATAAAACTTTTTTGTTAAATTCCACGCGGCCGAAGTCAAGGCACAGCTAGTTATAATAATAATAGCTCACAGAATAATAAATTAAAACTAGAAATAGAATGCAGATACACACTACTAATCACTCCATGATAGGTTTTGCATGAGCACAATATTTTGGATGGCAATACTCATAATACGTACGTCTATTAATGTATGTGTAATAACTTCAATGAATGTATACGCTCCGTCGAAGGTGTAGGTAAGTTTGCTTGCAAGCCACGTCATACTGTTTTTGTTTTTAGTTGACCAGATATATGTTTCACGGCGGAAATCCGTATGGCTTGGACCTGGCCTCCATCAACATCCAAAGGGGAAGGGATCATGGCATTCGTCCGTACAACGACTATAGGCGACTGATCGGACTCCAGCCCTTCACCAGCTTTCAACAGTTTACACTGAGCGTAAGAATTATTGTTGTTATTAAATACTACAATTAGACTTAGACATAGATTGAGTGCAAGAAACAAAAAATTAAATTATTTCTAAGTTATTATAATATTAATGTATGTAAGCCTAGAGAGGCATACCCCATTAGGGACTCGGCGTGATGATATAATCCATCACCGTGCCAAATTCCGTTCAGTGATTTTTCCGTGAAAGAGGAACAAAATTCGTCAAAATCTTCCGCATTTAGTATTAGTAGGATAGTCGAATTTAACGCGAAAAAGCCACAAGGCAGTATACAGTAAACACTTAATATTCTGGCTACCTTACGTGTTCCCAGGCTGCTCAACGCCTAGCCTCAGTGTATGAGAGCCCCGAAGACATCGATCTCTGGATAGGAGGGCTGCTAGAAGAGCCAGTCCAGGGAGGAATTGTTGGGCCAACGTTTGCCAACATCATTGCAGACCAGTTCAAGAGGCTCAAGAAGGGAGACAGGTATTTCTATGAAAATGCACCCGATGTCAGTCCAGGAGCTTTTACACCAAGTAAGTATTACACTTTATCTCATTTGTGTAAATTGTATGTATCTCTTGTTGGCACATTGACGCGGGATACTGATTTGGCACAAATATTTTATTTATCCTTAAGTAGTTAGTTGTAGTGGTCGAGTGGTTCAAGTGTTCAAGTTCACAAAGATTGCAAGTTCGAATCCAGATTGTACCAATGAGTTTTTCTGAACTTAAGTATAGTGGTAAGTCACACCACAGAAGTTTACGGTAAAGGAAAACATCGAAAAGAAACTTGCATACGTCTAAGAAAAAGCGTATGTATAGTCGTGCTTGAGTGACGGCATTGGACTCGCCGCCTGTCGCGTTGGGTATTACCAATACACCCCTGTCTACCCCTTCGGGGACCCTTGTGGGAAGGAGACCAAGGCACACTTGTACGAGTGTGTGAAGGAGATGCATTTCATTTTCCTACGTTTTTTATAAGATTACTAGCGGCCCGTCCCGGATTCGCACGGGTTGACTGTTATTTTTTAAGCATTTTTGCATAAACATTTGTTTTTCTTGCAATTAAAATAACCTATATTAATCAGTGATCATGTACCATTCAAATGTTGAGAGAATTTTTAAAATCGGTCCAGAACTTTTTTAGTTTCTTGCAAACATACTTACATACAAACCTTTGCTCTTTATAATATTAGTATCCAGATAAGATTTTTTTGAAGATTGTTAAGAAGACTTTTGTGTTCTCTCAGGTCAACTAGCAGAAATAAAGAAGGCGACTCTATCGCGCATCATATGTGATAATAAGGACGGTATAGAGCTGACCGCGCTGCCTCCTGAAGCACTCGTCAGAGCAGATGTTCTGGGGTACGTAAAATACACATTGTAGAAGTTTTATGAATACTTTTTGCAACTTGGTCCTGAACATGGTCATGAACCGGTGGCAAAACTATTTGCGACATTGACACTTAATCATATTTTAGGCGAAAATACGGTGTTGGATGAAACTTTTGCCCACCTTCTCTCCTACGAAAGGAGACCCTTGTAGGAAAAACGTGGAGATAGTTTTAAATTTTGCAATAAAATTATATGATTATCTAAATTAAATGAACCAAAAGGATTATTAGTGCAATAAAATCATACCATTTATAATTCTAACATTTATTACCACTATATAACTTATTCGAGCAGTTGCCTGCGACGCAAAGGTCGCAAGATCGAATCCCTACTGTACCAATGAGTTTTTCTGAACTTAAGTCTGTACTTAAGTTCAGAAAAACTCGTGGTGTGACTAATCACTGTTGATTAGTCACACCACGAGCTTTAAGGTGAAGGAAAATATCGAGAGGAAACCTGCATACGTCTGAGAAGAAATTCAAAGGCGTATGTATAGTCGTGCTTGAGTAACGGCGATGGACTCGCCATCTGTCACGTTGGCACCTAATATACCTCTGACGGAAAGTGGGTGTGTGGGTATTACCTATACATCTCTGCCTACCCCTTCGGGGGCCCTTGTGGGAAGGCGTGAGGATATATTATTTATAACTTATAAAATAATATACATACGCCTTGTAATATATTATACATGTTCCTATCCTGCAAATTTAGTTGTTTTTTGTTTTCAGGAATGAGCCAGTGCCGTGTGACAGTACAATAATACCATTCATGGATTTAAGCAGATTTAAAGAGTTGTAAAATCTACGCTGTGATAAATATTATCTATAAAACATGCTTTGAACTTTGAACTCCGATGTGTTAACGTTTGTATTTTTTTGTGTTTACTTTTGTCAAAAGCCCTGGCCCTATAGCGGGACTGGAATTTGTTGAAAATGGTCCCTAAATGTAATATTTACAAAAAAAAAATAAAAAAATTAAGAGGTATACAATATATAAAAAAATTTACAAGTCGTTTCCGATCATATATATTTTTCAATTTTCGTCATATTTTTTCGCGTTCTTTTTACATATGAAGTGCCAATAGCATTTTTTACTTTTACAATAAGGTATTGTTTTTAGATATGATATATCAGTTGGAAAATCAATATTAAATTACGATACACAATAGTATTTAAGCTTTATTATTCTTTTTCTTATTTCCTTTAGTTCTAATACTTCCGCTATACCTCCAAGCACTTGTCCTATATTTTTACAATCAATGTATTTTGTTCCAAAAGCGATTACTAGATTAGATTTTGCACGTTTACACCTTTTGCAACAAAATCATTAATTGTGATAATAATAATAATTAGTTGATTATCATCAATTTTGATTTGGTCTGATACAATTTAATTGACGTCAGGCGACTTTATTTGATTTGTGTACATGAGCTCTCTAGGTTCCCACCGGTGCCCGAACGGTGGGAGCGTAGGCAGTAATGGATGCCGTCTTTGAAATTGTATCGTTACTGATTGAACAATCACTTAATCGTGTATATATTTTAATGTTGACAGCTCAAGTGCTTCCTTTAACATCAGTTTATATCTTCTTGTGTATAATAATTTTATGTTGATTGGGATAAGTAAACGTACCTGATTCAGTGTTTTTTTTAATTAAAAATCCAAGATTTGGGAGTAAACTTGTTGGTTTGATGTTGCAAAAGTATAAAATGCTACGGATCTTTTGTGTTTTTTTGAACGTTTTTTCATATCTTTTTTTTCTTTGGGACATCTTCATGAAGCCGCTTTAACTTTTAACTGTGATAGTTCTATTGTGATATTTCGTGTTATCTCAAGCTAAGTTATGTTTTAATGTCAATTTAAGCACTTTAAATAATACACGGGAATAGTCTTGTCTCACTCCAGAGAGCAACGCATTATTAATCTTAATTTTACTGGTTTTAACTATTGATAAAATTGAAAGCACACTCATTTGTCTGATTTACAAACCGACTATGAGACCTTACAAACATTAGATTATATTAACCTTTTTAGCCTCGGCAGAGTCGGAGGCAAACAGGACGTAAACGTAATCTTCTATCGTAAATATATGTACATAAAGTTAGTTTTTAATTGGAGTTCAGTCTCATATGTTAAAATAAGGTTCTATTATCACAGATGCATAATAAGAGAGTCAATTAGTATCTATGCTTTAAATCTGTATTTTTATAAGGTGTGGTTGAGTTTGTCTTCATATAATTATAAATGTCCTTTGATTAAGTTTTTTCTTTAATTTAGATGTATTTAAGTTATTTGTAGGAACTCGATTTTAAGGTGCTTTTTAATATGCATGTGTGTTTGCAGTAGCTGATTTTGTAATTATTTGATCAATTTAAACGTATAATATTTTGCCTTTTCATGATAATGTTTTTTTTTATTATGTCGGGAGCTCCTAGACTACATTTTGTTAAAATTGTGATTGCAGCCATATTTTGGAAAATTAATTTCAATAAATTATTTCTTATTGATATTACAAATTGTTTAATTTCAATGCACTATGTGGATGGGTGCAAGAAGTATGTAAGACTAAAGAAAAATAAAACGGCGTCCTACTCTTTTCTGCCTACCCCATGTGGGACTCGGCGAGATAATATGTATGTACCTATTATATTATATTATATTATTATATTAAAACTTCCTGCAAACATTATTGCAAAGGCGAACTTAATGCCGAAGGCATTCTCTACCAGTTAACCTTTGGGTGGTGTAGAGATATTCATGGCAGGCTAAAAGATATTTACAATAGAGAAATATAAAATTCCAATATGTTTTATTTAATTTACATACATTAAATGCCATAATATCATACATCTAATATAATAAATAGAATAAATCTACATACACATACACATATATCTATATATATATATATATATATATATATATATATATATAAATATATATACAATTATATACATAAATAATAATACATATTATATATTACACATAAATATTACTCTGTTTCTACTTGGCGGTAGTAGTATTCCTTCACTTTCGCTTTAAATGTATCCCTGCTATTGCACATCCTGATTTCCGGAGGGAGTGCATTCCAAAGAAGAATAGATTGGACAGGGAAAGAAGAATGAACAAGGCTTGAAGTATGAGTAGGACAGAGAAGGAGACGATTGTCGGCAGAGCGTAAGTTTATATCGTGGTTACGGCAACGATACTGAAAGTGAGAAGTAAGATAAGAAGGAGCATTGGGAGAGGGAAGGAGAGTGAAGAGCATAGTCAACGACCGCAAACTACGTCGCTGACGAATAGGTAACCATCTTAATTGGGAGCGGTAAGAAGAGACGTGATCAAACTTACGCAGATTGAATATGAATCGAATGCAACTGTTGAGAAGTCGGTCCAGTTTATTGAGCAGATCTGCATTCAGGTCGGTATAACAGACATCACCATAGTCGATCATGGGAAAGATTAAAGTCTGCACAAGCATTGTTTTGGTCTTGGTAGGGAGAAGATTTCTTAACCGATAAAGAGATCGTAGTGTACCGGTCACCTTCCGACACACATCTGAGACCTGCGCTTGCCACCCAAGAGTGGCATCGATGTACAAACCGAGATCCTTGACAGTGGGACTAATTGGTATGGTAGCCCCATCAAAAACAATAGGAGCCATTCCTGCTACGTCCACTTTACTTAGCATACGGGATCCACCAACCATTATCGCCTGAGTCTTGGCCACATTTACGACCAAGCCGAAACGATCAGACCACTTTTTAATTGAGTCTAGATCTCGGTTTATATCATCAATGGCTTGTGACAGATTCTGGGTGCTGGCTTGAGAGTAGATTTGCAGGTCATCGGCGTACAAATGATACGCACACTGAAGCTCTGAAGATAAAAGGTTAATAAACAATGAAAATAGAAGTGGAGAAAGAATGCCGCCTTGTGGAACGCCAGAGCCTATTTCACTCCAACCTGATGAAGAATCATCTATGTGAACCGACTGCTGGCGTCCTTGAAGATATGAACGGAACCATTCCAGTGATTCGGATGAGATCATAAAGTGGGAGAGGATGGATAGAAGGATATCGTGACTAACCATATTAAAGGCGTTTGAAAAATCAACTAGGACAAGCACAGTGATATTTTTGTCCTCAATGCCCGACCTTATATCGCCAGTCACTTTCAGCATAGCGGTGATTGTGCTATGGCCAGGTCGAAATCCCGATTGGTATGGACTGAGAATATTATTTAGTTGAACAAACACAGACAACTGCTTATGAACGCAGCTCTCAAGGACTTTGGATAAGAAAGGGAGAATGGATATGGGACGGAAATGGTTAGGCAGTGAGGGATTGGGTACTTTAGGCAAAGGACGAACAAAAGCTTTGCGCCATAAAGTGGGAAAGGATCCGGACTCGAGGGAAGCATTTATGATATGAGTGATCACGGGAAGAATTTGGTCAAGGATTATAATAATCATGTATCTGCTAATGTTATCGCAGCCTACAGCCTTAGATTTTATAGAGTTGATTATTATTTTTATTTCATCCGGTGTCACTGGAGAAAGTTTAAATGAACAAATTTTGGGATGGGGTAAGCCATTTATGTGGTCAACCGTCTGGCTTATGGAAAGACGATCCAATGAAGAAGTAGTAGAGGTGAAATATTTATTGATATCGCCATCGGAAGACCATGTTTACGTGTTTTTCCGACACCTAGAGTTCCGAGGAACTTCCAGATGTCAGCGGGAGATGAAGAAGAAATATTGTTGATAATGTGGCGGCGTTTAGCGTTACGTATCATTTGATTGCACACATTTCTAGCCCTCTTAAAGGAATCCCAGTTTTCTACACTACGATCTCTTT